>MJUU01053704.1:0-63911 GCA_002080025.1 Modiolus philippinarum | reverse complement strand
GAATATAATCAAACAAAAGACAAAAGTGAACAGTACACAAATAATAAAACATAATCATCATGCAGTATCATCATTGATATATATATATATATATATATATATATCAATTATGGACTTTTTACGAAGTCAATATGTTATATATGGACCTGTTAGGTTTATATTAACCGAGGATGAAGTCCGATGTCAATATATTCCTAACAGGTCCATATACAGTACTTGTAGGGTAAATAATAACCATTTCATGGTGTATGGTGTATGGTGTAATGGTGTATGGTGTTGCAACGTGAACCATACACCATACACCATAAACCATACACCATACACTATGAACCATACGCCATACACTATGAACCATACGCCATACATTATGAACCATACACCATGCACCATAACCAATACTCTGTACTCGGTAACTCTGGACCATGCATACACCAGATACATGATCGAGCGACACGATGTGAACGAGAAACAATGAACTGCATGGCGCCTCGGGACTGGCGCAATCGAAGTATATATAAAACACATTTTCAAAAATATGTTAACCTTATAAAGCAATAATAAAGAAAATTCATCGTGCTTTTTATCCCCTTTTTATGCGCCAGCAGGTAGCTATTTTCTACAAACATGAAATAATAATCATTATTACCTAATTGTATTGTTTTATATGTTTTATTAAGTATTTTGTATTTTGAACTCTTTTGGAGGTTGTTACAATTAAGTGTTCTATTTCACGGTGTTCTATTGCCTGGTGCGTTCTATTGCCTGGTATGTTCTATTTCATGGCTACTGTGATTGGTCAAAATGATTTCATCATGAATATTCATTACTGTTATATTGCCTGGCTACTTTGATTAGTCAAAACAATTTCATGAATATTCATTACTGTTCTACTGCATGGTTACTGTGATTGGTCAAAACAATTTTATGAATATTCATTACTGTTCTATTTCCTGGCTAATGATATTGGTCAAAACTATATTGATTTTAGTGAAATTGATTTTTTTTTGCGTTGACACGTTTGATGGAATTTTATTTCTACTAACATTCTTTGTAATAAACAACCTCAAATTATTAAGAGTGAGAGAAATACTACAAGACACATTGAAAGCAAAAAATCTGCTTGAGTTCTGACTGACAGATCTAATTACTATGGCTTTGAAAATGTGTATTAAGGAAATACACATTAATTAACATTATGAAATATTTCAACATGAAAACATGTATGTCAATTTTGCACATTTTTAGATATTAAAAATGATAATTTTAAAAATACAATATTATTTGTTCGGATTTATAAAGCTTTTTTGTTGCCAATAATCATTTGTGTATCAGACTTAAAGTAAAATAAATTGCAGTAAATGTGAGTTTTGCAGACGTTCATTTCTGCAACTTATTTCTTTTTTGTTCAGATTAGGTAATAAAACAGTTATTTCATGTGTAGTCAGCCAATAGACCAGAATTATTTTCCCTCGGTGATGGAAACAGCTCAGTATTCTATTGCCCGAAGCCAACACTGAGCTGTTTCCATTACCTCGGGAAAATATTCTGGTCTATTGCCTGGCTACACATCAAATAACTGTATATTAGCCAAAAGAAACGCAAAATACATGTGGTGACAAAAAGCGCATATCTTTTTATTTTTTAACTAAAACCAAAGATGTGAATATAAAACCGCAAATACATATCTTTTTAATTTGTATTTTAACGTATTTTTGAATTTTCCGCCGAAAGCCGATGGACAATCAAATTATGTTCGCGAAGATCGCGCTGGTTCATGACACATATTTTTCAATAAATTTTGCCATAAACTTGACAAAAGTAATATTTTTTTCAACAATTTTACAATCCCGAAAACTTGCGAGAAAATATCATGATATGACGTATTGATGTCCAAATACTCAAGGTGCGCAAAATGATATTTTCCCATTGGCATAATGTTCCCTAAAACATACAAGAAATTTACAAACACTCATATTTAGTAAGATTTGCTGCAAATGTCAACTAAAAATCAAATTTGGCTCATATTTGTTTAAACCATGCAAAATAATATGGTGTATGCATAGTATATGCCATTTTGTCAGAATACTATCTAGCTGCTGTGACTCTAATGTGGTACAAATTTCCTGAACAGATGCAACAATAAGTCTATCAACAGTAAAGTACATGGTGTAAATGCCATCTAATACTCAAATTTAGTAAAAATTTACTGAAAATATGCAACAATATAAATAGAGATGCCATGCAATATGGTGTAAATGCAATATAGTACTCAAATTTGGTGCTCATATACTGAAAACATGCAACAATAGGGATACTGATAGGATGCGATATGGTGTAAATGCAATCTAGTACTCTAATTTGGTACAAATTTACTGGAAATATGCAACAATATGGATATCGATAGTATGCGATATGATTACATGTCATCTCGTACTCAAATTTGGTACCAATTTACTGAAAATATGCAACAATAGGGATATCGATATTATGCAATATGATGTAAATGTCATGTTGTACTCAAATTTGGTACAAATATACTGAAAACATGCAACAATAGGGATATTGATAGTATGAGATACGGTGTAAATGCCATCTAAAACTCAAATTTGGTATAAATTTACTGAAAATATGCAACAATAGGGATATCAATAGTATGCGATATGATTTAAATTCCATCTAGTACTCAAATTTGGTAGAAATATACTGAAAACATGCAACAAGAGGGATATTGATAGTTTGCGATATGATGTAAATGCCAATTAGTACTCAAATTTGGTACAAATTTACTGAAAATATGCAAAAATAGGGATATAGATATTATGTCAAATGATGTAAATTCCCTTTAACACTCAACTTTGGTACAAATATACTGAAAACATGCAACAATAGGGATATCAATAGTATGTGATATGGTGTAAATGCCATCTAGTACTCAAATTTCGTACAAATATACTGAACATGCTGAAAACAGGCAACAATAGGGATATCGATAGTATGTGATGTGGTGTAAATGCCATCTATTACTGAAATGTGGTACAAATTTCCTGAAAATATGCAGCAATAGGGATATAGATAGTATGCAATATGATATAAATTCCATCTAGTACTCAAATTTGGTACAAATATACTGAAAACATGCAACAATAGGGATATTGATAGTATGCAATATGGTGTAAATGCCAATTAGTACTCAAATTTGGTACAAATTTACTGAAAACATGCAACAATAGGGATATCGATATTATGCGATATGATGTAAATTCCATCTGATACTCAAATTTGGTACAATATACTGAAAATATGCAAAAACAGGGATATAGATAGTATGTGATATGATTACATGCCATCTAGTACTCAAATTTGGTACACATTTACTGAAAATATGCAACAATAGGGATATTGATAGTATGCGATATGATGTAAATGTCATCTAGTACTCAAATTTTGTACAAATATACTGAAAACATGCAACAAGAGGGATATCGATAGTATGCGATATGGTGAAAATGCCATCTAATACTTAAATTTGGTACAAATTTACTGAAAATATGCAGCAATAGGGATATCGATAGTATGTGAAATGATATAAATTCCATCTTGTACTCAAATTTGGTACAAATTTACTGAAAATATGCAAGAACAGGGTTATCCATATTATGCGAAATGATGTAAATTCCCTCTAATACTCAAATTTGGTACAAATATACTGAGAACATGCAACAATAGGGATATGAATAGTATGCGATATGGTGTAAATGCCATCTAGTACTCAAATTTGGTACAAATTTACTGGAAATATGCAACAATATGGATATAGATAGTTCGCAATATGATGTACATGTCATCTAGTACTCAAATTTGGTACTAGTTTACTGAAAACATGCAACAATAGGGATATCGATATAATGCAAAATGATGTAAATGTCATCTAGTACTCAAATTTGGTACAAATATACTGAACATGCTGAAAACATGCAACAATAGGGATATCGATAGTATGCGATATGGTGTAAATGCCATATCATACTCAAATTTGGTACAAATTTACTGCAAATATGCAACAATAGGGATACTGATAGTATGCGATATGATGTAAATGTCATCTAGTACTCAAATTTCGTACAAATATACTGAAAAAATGCAACAATAGGGATATCGATAGTATGCATTATGGTGAAAATGCCATCAAATACCTAAATTTGGTACAGATTTACTGAAGATATGCAGCAATAGTGATATCAATAGTATGCGATATGATATAAATTCCATCTAGTACTCAAATTTGGTACAAATATACTGAAAACATGCAACAATAGGGATATCGATAGTATGCGATATGGTGTAAATGCCAATTAGTACTCAAATTTGGTAGAAATTTACTGAACAACAGCAGCAGAATACCGAAGGAACATGATGAAAATATGATGAAAATATGCAACAATAGGGATATTGATATTATGCGATATGCTGAAAATTCCATCTCATACTCTAATTTGGTACAAATATACTGAAAAAAATGCAACAATAGGGATATCGATAGTATGCGATATGATGTACATGCCATCTAGTACTCAAATTTAGTACAAATTTACTGAAAATATGCAACAATAGGGATATCGATATTATGCTAATGATGTAAATTCCATCTGATACTCAAATTTGGTACAATATACTGAAAATATGCAACAACATAGATATAGATAGTATGCGATATGATTACATGCCATCTAGTACTCAAATTTGGTACACATTTACTGAAAATATGCAACAATAGGGATATTGATAGTATGCGATATGATGTAAATGTCATCTAGTACTCAAATTTGGTACAAATATACTGAAAACATGCAACAAGAGGGATATCGATAGTATGCAATATGGTGAAAATGCCATCTTATACTTAAATTTGGTACAAATTTACTGAAAATATGCAGCAATAGGGATATCAATAGTATGTGATATGATATAAATTCCATCTTGTACTCAAATTAGGTACAAATTTACTGAAAATATGCAACAATAGGGTTATCCATATTATGCGAAATGATGTAAATTCCCTCTAATACTCAAATTTGGTACAAATATACTGAGAACATGCAACAATAGGGATATGAATACTATGCGATATGGTGTAAATGCCATCTAGTACTCAAATTTGGTACAAATTTACTGGAAATATGCAACAATATGGATATAGATAGTACGCAATATGATGTACATGTCATCTAGTACTCAAATTTGGTACTAGTTTACTGAAAATATGCAACAATAGGGATATCGATATAATGCAATATGATGTAAATGTCATCTAGTACTCAAATTTGGTACAAATATACTGAACATGCTGAAAACATGCAACAATAGGGATATCGATAGTATGCGATATGGTGTAAATGCCATCTAATACTCAAATTTGGTACAAATTTACTGAAAATATGCAACAATAGGGATATGATAGTATGCGATATGATGTAAATTTCATCTAGTACTCAAATTTCGTACAAATATACTGAAAACATGCAACAATAGGGATATCGATAGTATGCAATATGGTGAAAATGCCATCAAATACTTAAATTTGGTACAGATTTACTGAAAATATGCAGCAATAGTGATATCATTATAATGCGATATGATATAAATACCATCTAGTACTCAAATTTGGTACAAATATACTGAAAACATGCAACAATAGGGATATCGATAGTATGCGATATGGTGTAAATGCCAATTAGTACTCAAATTTGGTACACAGCAGCAGAATACCGAAGGAACATGATGAAAATATGATGAAAATATCCAACAATAGGGATATTGATATAATGCGATATGATGAAAATTCCATCTCATACTCTAATTTGGTACAAATATACTGAAAAAATGCAACAATGGGGATATCGATAGTATGTGATATGATGTACATGCCATCTAGTACTCAAATTTAGTACAAATTTACTGAAAATATGCAACAATAGGGATATTGATAGTGTGCCATATGATGTAAATGTCATCTAGTACTCAAATATGGTACAACTATATGAAAACATGCAACAATAGGGATATCGATAGTATGCGATATGGTGTAAATGCCATCTAATACTCAAATTTGGTACAAATTTACTCAAAATATGCAACAATAGGAATATTGATAGTATGCGATATGGTGTAAATGCCATCTATTGCTCAAATTTGGTACAATTTTACTGAAAATATGCAACAATAGGGATATTGATATAATACGATATGGTGTAAAGGCCATCTAATAGTCAAATTTGGCACAAATTTCCTGAAAATATGCAACGGTAGGGATAGAGATAGTATGCAATATGGTGTAAATGCCGTTTAGTACTCTAATTTGGTACAAATATACTGATAACATGCAACAATAGGGATTTCGATAGTATGCGATATGGTGTAAATGCCATCTAATACTCAAATTTTGTACAAATTTACTGAAAATATGCAGCAATAGGAATATGGATAGTATGCAATATGATATAAATTCCATCTAGTACTCAAATTTGGTAGAAATATACTGAAAACATGCAACAATAGGGATATCGATAGTATGCGATATGGTGTAAATGCCAATTAGTACTCAAATTTGGTACAAATATATTGAAAATATGCAACAATAGGGATATCGATAGTATGTGATATGATGTACCTGACATCTTGTACTCAAATTTGATACAAATTTACTGAAAATATGCAACATTAGTGATATCGATATTATACGATATCATGTAAATACCATTTAGTACTCAAATTTTGTACAAATTTACTGAAAATATGCTACAATAGAGACATAGATAGTATGCGAAATGGTGCAAATGCCACCTAGTACTCCAATTCTCTACTCATATGATTAATGAGGGTTTTAAAGGAATGGGTCATTGTACGGTGTATAAAAAATAGAAATAGGTTCTGTTTGATGGAAGAAATATCGAAATTCTCGTGTCCAATGTACATTTCACGTGAAATAAGATCGTGTTTGGTGTACGATAAAATGGTTATGGACGCTTTACGATGATAACCCCAAGCCTTTGCTGCCTTCATAATGATATGTTAATGTACGCTTGATAATGGAGAGATATAAAGGAAATACTTAATAAATAAGCTGAGGGCAAAAATGACAATTTAAAAGCGAGAAAATGCAACACGCGGAATAAAATACGGCAAACGAAAATCTGTATCACCCTTTATTTTATTTACACGATTGTAAATAAGAATTTAATTAAGCTTTGTGGAAAGTATTCTAGAGTTGAGACTGAAATGTGATGTCTTGCCGAGACAAATATTTATTGAACATCTTCATTTTGGTACTAGTTTACTGAAAACATGCAACAATAGGGATATCGATATAATGCAATATGATGTAAATGTCATCTAGTACTCAAATTTGATACAAATATACTGAACATGCTGAAAACATGCAACAATAGGGATATCGATAGTATGCGATATGGTGTAAATGCCATCTAATACTCAAATTTGGTACAAATATACTGAAAACATGCAACAATAGGGATATCGATAGTATGCGATATGGTGTAAATGCCAATTAGTACTCAAATTTGGTACAAATTTACTGAGCAACAGCAGCAGAATACCGAAGGAACATGATGAAAATATGATGAAAATATGCAACAATAGGGATATTGATATTATGCGATATGCATTTGTGGAAAGTATTCTAGAGTTGAGACTGAAATATGATGTCTTGCCGAGACAAATATTTATTGAACATCTTCATTTTGTCCTACAAAAAGATAAAATTCATTTGTTGTATGTACCGGCCACTATAAGATAAAAACCAAAATGCAAATACAGTGTATAGTGTAAGTTGTAAATTGTATGGTGCATGGTGTATGGTGTATGGTACATGGTATATGGTGTATGGTGCATGGTGCATGGTGTATGGTGTAAGGTATATGGTGTATGGTGTGATGGTGTATGGTATATGGTGTAATGGTTCATGGTGTATGGTGTAATGGTGCATGGTGTGTGGTGTATGGTATAATGGTGTGATTGGTTATGTTTTACTGTACAAGCACTGTATACCATATTGACAAGGTAAAAAGTCCATCATAATTTATGTAGTTTTATGGTATCTCATTACAGTTTTGTAAAGGAAAATTTTGTCAATACATAGGAATTTAATTAGAAATACAACGTTTATTTGAAGGCGGGTGTGGATCTGCCATCATCTAGAATGGGTTACACGAGTGCTCTTTGATAAATAAATAACGACATTTCTCTATATTTGCAAATTAAAAAAAACAAACAAACAAGTAACAAGCCTTTTTATTAGCGTGTTTACGTGAAGTGTACAATAAAAACATGTGACAACTGTTAAATATATTTTTCATAGATTTCAGTGGTTGCTCTGTTAAAACATTTTCATATCCCCTCTTATTTCCCCGGCGGAAACTCCTATTAATGTGTAACTCGTTTTGACACGTGATATGAGATTTAAGTATATTAATTAACAGAAATTTGAACACGTCAGTGGTGATCTTAGTATTAATCAGTCGATAAAGTCTCCAATCACGTTTCTATTGTTTAAATGAAATCCTGTATCGAAGTCAAACAAACTGAATTGGCTAAGTCTGACACTTTCAAATGTACTAATTTTGACGAAAAATGTTAACTAAAACAGTACTACAACGATACAGCTATGCTCCAAGTTCCACCTAAAAATAACATCTTGCCTACTATGTATTGGGTTCCTGAACTTCTTAGAAATCCCTACAACATCTTTTCATTTCGACATCGAGCACCTATTTTACCACCAAGTTATCCATAAATAGTAATTTATTTAATACTGTTAAAAACTTATCAAAACTCTGATCTAAATTACTTTTGGAGTGTAAAAAACTCCATTGAAGTTTTACATCATTTAAATCTATATATATTTTACGAAAGGATATGGAGTAAATGAACATGAGACCATAATACATATGTTAACTCCAGCTGCAATAATTTTAATGAGCTGTATGGCCATTTCGGAAATTTATTCCTCATCAGCAGCACTAGAACCCAAACAAAGGAAATATATATATCTTTTTTAATCATTTTAAATGTTTGATATACCTGATGCGTATTACCGAAAATTACTTGAAAGCATCCGATTAACTGTTTTTGTAAGGGCTTCGTAGCACACTACTGTAAATGAAATCCCGTAAGAAAAATTAGAAAATACCGAAGTTGCATAATAGAAAGGAAATTTTCTTATGCTGTTTACGTGTTTCAAAGAGTAATTCTCATTAGCAGCATTAGAATCAAATAATATGGAAAGCCATAATCCATAGTAGTCAAAAAATATGTTGAAAGATTTGACACGAGGTTAAATTTTATTATTACATCTTGGTGAAAGACATGAAATTTCGACTAAGGTAGGGAGTTTATGCGATGAAATCTCGTACGAAATAAAATCTCAACCGAGATGAAAGGTTTCGCCATGCTATTTTCATCTCGTGTCGTAATTGGCTAAAAATAATTATAACATCTCTGTGAAAACTTACAATCTCGATCAAGATAGAGGGTTTTACGCGAGTCAGAAGGTTTCTCAATGCCGAGATAATAGATTTTTAACGAGAAACTAATAGAGGGTTTTACGAGAGTTGAAGGTCTCTAAAGGCGAGATGACAGGTTTTTAAAGAGATACTAGGTTTCTCGTGCGAGATACTAGGTTTCTCGTGCGAGTTTTTAATCTCTGCGAAAAACCCTTAATTTAGATCCCAATCGAGATAATGGGTTTTTGAGCGAGAAACAAGGTATCTCGTCGAGATACTATATTCTCGGATTTTTGTGACGTTTGCTTGCCATACACCTACAAAAATCATTATTCCTTGACTTGCGACGATAATTCAGCCACTGAATCCTTTAATAGAAAATATTTTTTGTTCATTTTTGCAATATCATTTATCAACAGTGAATTGGAATTCCAATGAGTACAAACTGCAAACCTCTTATTGCAGATCTTTTTCTGTTATGTTACAAACGGGACTTTATGAAAAGCTACAAAATGGAACCGTGCAAAACATTGATCGACTTATTTCAATTTTCGATGATAACAGCTCGTATATCGAAAATGTTCTTACTATTGACAATCAATTTGTTTAGACTTTGCTACCTCATATACACAAAAGAACTGAAACTTAATAAAGCAAACAATGGTTCTAAATACTGTCCATTTCTCGATCTTACTATCAACATTGACTCCGGTAAAATTAAAACTAAAATTTATGATAAAAGGCATGATTTTGATTTCAATTACTAATTTCCCTTTTCTGGACGGCGACATTCTTGTAGATCCATCATACGGGGTGTATATATCTCAACTAGTAAATAACTCATAAATTGCTAACATTTAAGAAGTTCAATAGAATATATGAACATCTGATATATTACTAGAATGTATTGAACTGTTTGGGCGTGGCTTAATTTTCACTGTCTTGTAGGTAATTTTAACACGAATAATCCCGAAATAATTGACCCGTGGCCAGTCAGGTCAATTAAATAGAGTAGTACTCGCAAGCTTCATTACTATTGGCATTTCTAATTCTCGTTTTTACGGATTTTTTTTTAAATGTCAAAATCTGGTAAAAAAAAATCCAGAAAAAACTGGGACGTAACTTACATTCTTTACGTCATAGGGGATGTTGACAGGATATTCTTCATGGCTTTGTCAAATTGGCTTTGAAATCTAATGACCTGAAGACTTTACAGGTATACGGGCCTCTACCTAATACTGCTGATGTCTACTGAAATAGGGAAGATTTGAAATAGATTTTTCTCTAGTAGTGCGACAGTGTTTTACCAGCAGACTAGACTCCTTTAGCTAGCCGGCAGTTCACGGGCGACCACACCCATCTTTCTAAATTTCGTTTTGTCTTATTCTTTCCTTCGCAAGATTGTTGTCTTGGAGTAAGTAGTCTACCTGTATTATATTTTATTTGTATGTTTATATTACGCAATTATAATTATTATTAATTATTATAATTACACAAAATAAAATTATATATTGCCTAAGAAATGTAACTACACATTAAAATAAATGCAAATATTTCTATGAATTATGTCTTAAATAAATCGATTCACAAATAATCTTCGTCAGGCGAGCCTGAACATTTGAATTCTGAAAAAAAATATCTTTGTTGTATTGTTATACGTTCATCGTTTGAACGATGTGAATTTATTAACCACATTATTTTATGTATAACAATAATAAGTGTATTATTTACTGAAAAACTATGAAGTTTAAATTGATATATAAGTTTTGTAATCTGTAAAAATAACTTTCTTGATTTAATGCTTCAAAATTAAAAATTAAAAAGGTGTTTTAAAAAACAGTAGTCTTCAATGTTTACTTTTTCAAACGTTTCGCATCTTTCTATTCCAGTCCACCAGGCTCAAGTGTTCTCAGCTGGTATATCCAAAATCTCTCTCTAAGTTTTCGAGCTTCTTTATCCCAAGACGAATCAGTTTCAATTATTTGAAATGTAATGTCCCCAAACCGATGCCTGGTTTTTAAGAAATGCCTGGTAAGAGGACAGTCCCTTTCCTTTACATTAAATGAACGGTAATTGTTAAACCGTTTGTTGAAGTTGTCCATCGATTCCCCAACCTACTACTGTAATTTACAACACTGGCATGTGAGGACATAAACAGTGTTTTTTGATTTACAATTCGAGTCCGAGTGGTGTATTGTTGTCCAGGTAACAGTGCTGGTAAATGAGTTTTGAGTATTAGCAGTTCTTCAACAAGCACAGTTACTTCTACCACAAGGCATGTAGCCTCCTGTTGTGGATTTAGGCTTTTGAGATATTTTAGCTGAAACAAGTATGTCTTTAATATTTTTTGGCCTGCGAAAAGATGTTAATGGTGGGCAGGGGTCATTTTCTATTAGGTTCCAGTGTTTTCGTAAAACTCTCTTGGGATCGACTTTAGGTCTGGATGGTATGTTAGTACAAGGGGGTCCGTTCTTATGTATTTTTTTCTTTATACTCTAGCAGACTAGCCTTGTCGATATGTTTTACCTGCTCAAAAGATTGAGATATTTTGGTCTTTATAACCACGTGCGATAAGATGGTTTCTGAGTTGGGCGAATCTATGGTTTTGTTTTTGTTCGGTTGAACAAATTCTTTAATGCGAACCGCTTGACTGAAAGGGATGCTTTTAGCACAATGAGGGGGGTGGCAGCTACTCGGAGAGAGAAATTGGTGCTTGACGGTCTTTTTAGTGTGAAGATCAAATGTCATAGTCCCGTTTTCTAATATTGTTGTGGTGTCCAAAAAACAAATTTTATCTGTTGATGAATCGGCAGTAAATGTGATTGTAGGATGGAACTAATTACAATACTGCAAAAAAATGTTAAGTTCTTCAGATGTTTTGTCCCATGTGATATCTACGTCATCAGTAAAACGGAACCACATTGGTCTACATGTTGCATTCAAAATGAGCCTTTGTTCTAATTCTCTAATAAAGATGTAAGCATATGATGGAGCTAACTTTGTTCCTATGCTCGTGTCGTCTTATCTGCAGATTATGTTCGTTGATAAATAAAAAATTATTGTTTTCGAGCACTAATTTCAAAAGTTCTACAAGACATTTGGTGGGAGGGTATTGATCATTTTCACAGTAACTTCGGTATTTAGTCATTCGACTGTTCCATGCATTTTCACAAGCTCTTATGCCTTCATTTTGAGGGATATTGGTATATAAGGAAGAAACATCCCAAGATACGGAGATGGTATTTTCAGGAAGGGGATTTAATGACTCCATTTTCTTTAAATAATTTGTGGTTACTATATTATTACTGTATACTATTTACTATATACTATATTATTGTTATGCATAAAAAAAATTGCGGTTACTATATTCCCATCATACAAGCGATAAACGTATAATAACAAAGATATTTTTCAGAATTCAAATGTTCAGCCTCGCCTGACGAATCTTTGTGAATCGATTATTAGCGATTTATTTAAGACCTTTTGTAAATATTTCATATTTGCATTTTGTTAGTGTGCTATTACATTTCTTCGGCAATATATAATTTTATTTTGTGTAATCGTATCATCCTTATCTTTAGGAGATCCACACTTCGTAGATATGATAGTTCGTTGCTTGGTATAGACCACTATATATATATCTGAAATTCAAATGTCGTGTTGCGTGTCACTCAAACTGTAATGGTCATATTCCTCAGTGGAAAGATGTTCTCGATAATATCACATCCTGAAACTCTAACTCGGTTATATCGTATATCCGTACCACATCCAAGATGATCATCTTCGCGGAACAAAATTCAACATTGGACCTTCAGCAAAACGCATCCAATGATCGTCTTCTTAGAAACTACTTGTCCACTATAACCAAACTAAGTCACAATGATGTTTAGATGGCCACTTCCAAAACGGTATCCGTAAGGTCCCTACCTGATCCAAGATGCAGGCCATTAGGAAATAGTTTAATCCAATATACAAAATAGAAAAGAATTTGGTCTCGGAAACCAACCAACAAATTAGAACCAAACTTGATAGCAACAGTCCTTGCTTTTCACTCTCGAAATTTGAGACTTGCAAGTCGCATCCAATCTAAGTGGGACATAGTTTATAATTGGACCCTATTCATATCTTTATGTTTGTCATTGTTCAGCTGAGCGATTCGGCTTCTTGTTGAAGATTCGAATAAATATTAAACGTATAAACAAAGATGCATTTTGAAAAATATCCAAAACCACGTTTTAAAAAAAAAATGTTATGACATCCTTAAACGATAACCACTTCCAAGATAGATATAAACTATTCTATATATACTCATATTTAGTTTGGGGAAAAGAAAGATCATATTTTGTCAAACACTACACTGATTATCACAAAAAGTATACAGAGGAGGATGTGATTGCTATGCTGAAATTTTCAATACATCGGCATACGAATACCGAAGCAAGAAAGAGGAAAGGGGAAATTCTAGAATCTCAAATCCAAAATCACGGCAATTCACAGCAACACGAATTGAGGAAGTATGACAAAGACAAAACAAATAAACAAAAAAGAACAAGAACGTCACAAAACTAAAGCACTAGCAGTGTGAACGCCTATAAAAACTGAGGTATCATCAGGTGCTCCGGAAGGGTTAGCATGATCTGCTCCACGCGTGGCACCCGTCACACTGCTAGTGAAAAGTTCGGTTTTGTCACAGTCGGTGTTAGTCATTTGGGTAACAAACTCTGGATCTACCTGACAATACATTAGTAGAATTTAGAAAACATGTTATCTAACAGACAATGGGTACAAATGTATACCGATGAGAACCAATTCTGCACCACTTCTGGCAGATGTGTTTTAATTTTCGTATGAAGCCAGGTTCATACAGGGGCTAGTTCAGAAGAAACAGAAAAATTTAGCTAGGTACTTTAATGACAGTTTCCGATACATAGATGATGTTTAATCTGAAAACTATCATCCAATTAAGGATTAGCTATATCTGATCTACCCAAATGATCTGGACATTAAGGAGACAACTGATTCACCAACACCAGCATCATACCTGGGCCTTCATCTTTATATTGGCAACTAGATATACTTGAAATCCAAACTTTATGACAAATGATGATTTTGACTTTCCAATTTCCCATTTTTGCGCAGTAATATACCTATATCTCCAGCATATGGGGTCTACATTTCCCAGCTCATTCGCCAATGTCGTGCATGTAATTTGTACGCCGATTTCTTCAACAGAGAAAAATTACTGTCTCAAAGGCTACTTGGACAGGGTTTTGTTCAATCACTGTTACTATTGTCTCTCAAAAAGTTTTATGGTCGTCGTCACGATTTAACTAATTATAACAATGATCACCAATGAAGATGAACCTGTAATTATAATTTGATTGACACATACCAATTTTGACATTACACAGGACTTTTCACTTAGAACAGACAGGTGTTGCATGCAAAGCAGGTCATGCTTAATTTTCTGGAGTACCTGTTTTTTATGGGTTCACACTGTATATCAATCGTTTCGTCTTCGTGTTTTGCGTTCCGTGTCTGTATGTGATGCATTTTGAAAACTAAATTTCTAAATTACTTGTAAATTCTAAAATTTTAACTCTCTCGTCTAAATACAAATTCTCTAAAATAAAGTACGTACCGCTTACAATACTGTATATTGTATCTAAATGCCACTCGTGCTCACTGAAGGGAATGCATGTCACCCATCGGATTTCATCTGGAATATATACATTGTCTCTCTCGTTTACTACTGCTATAGTTCTCACCCGTCTTTTTTCTATTATTTTTTCAAGTGATTTAACTAATTTAGAAGGCATAAATGACTCCGTTTTAGCGTCTTTATTTTCTAAGAAAATAATCCAGCGACATTTTGTTGCTGCGTACATTAATTTCTCTACCGCATCCTTTCCCAGTGTGTCTTCTTCTTTCAAAACTTTCACCCTGTTTTTCTCAAGATAATTGACTACCGCATTGTAGCGTTCATTATCAACAGTCTTAGTGTTCATGTTTGGATTTGAAACATATACTTCAAAATCATAATAATACACGTCTTTATTTTCTTCAAATGAATCTAATTTATCCACCATTAACTGAGATCCTTTGCGATTCTGAAATGAGACACAAGAAAGCTATTTCAATTTCTCTAATGTTGATATCATAAAAATGTTTTTCTTTGGAATACAATATCAGTTTCTAAAGTATAATTATACTTGAATCTACTATGAGGTATGATCAAAGCTCACAATGAAGAACTTGTTACATTTTTTTACGTTTAGCGTGATTTGATGATAAAGAAAAGAAAAAAAGAAGGTGTAACACAACTTTTTACTTTTTTGTTTCAAATATTTTGCTGTGTTGTCCTGGATATTCTTTTTTGTAATCTTCATGGGAATACTCAAGATGTAAGAGCGGTTGAATCAACTACCTTATTCCGGAGGAATTCGGGATTTACCACCCTTTTATCAGGATTCCAGAATTTTCATTGTATTTTTGGGGACTATGGGGATGGAGCAGTATATTTTCTTGATCATTCGGGGTTTGACAGTTGTTATCTCGGAGTTTTCCCTTTGGACTCATTTCTTTCTATATACATGTAGTATAATGTACATTATTACTATTTATGAAGATGTTGCTCTAATAATGTCAGACCTTTAATATATTTCATGTGCTTGATTTTATCATTTTTGTCCTTTGATTCAACAATTAAAAAATGAAAATATTGGTTTCCCTTCCCGCTAAGTAAAAAAGTTTTAAGCAAAAAAAAATTGCTCTCCTAACTTGGGAAAATTGAAAAGCAAATGAAAAAGGCTTTAATATCGGACTTTAGGGGTATTGTGTAGAAGGAGGTGGGAAGTGATCTTTTATCCTTTACCCCCTCAATGAAAGCCCTAGTAAAAGTTCATATTAGTTCTCGTAGTTACTTAGATTGTTTCAAATAATCATCGATCAACTTAACGGTGTGGTTATGAAATACATGTAGGCAACCCGAAAAACATGCTGTAATTTTTTTTTTTCAAAGTATGATGAATCGATCTAAATAAAACAAGAAAACGAAGACCAAAACATTTATTCTTAGTTGCCAACATTCTAAAATAAAATACATGTAAATATTTAAAATGTTGAAGGGCTCCCGAGAAATCCATAGATATTGTAAAGTTTTTAATAGTTCGAAATCAATTTCCGTCAATCTGAAAACATGTGACAGCTAACATTCAGGTAGTACAGGGTTGATTTTAACATATTTATTTTGATTAGAAGTGCAAAAGGGATTACACACAAGTTATTCTAACTTATTAAGTCTTATCCAATATACAATATCATGGGGCTTTCGAGATAAACTCCATAAAAAAATGTCCAAGGACACACGGACCAATGGACGGATAAAGCGATACCAGTGTACATATATTCTTTTCAAAATTGCAGACATAGAACCCTTTTGGGTTATGGCAATGTATTAAACAAAAACATAATAAAACAAACAAATATAAGGAAGATATAGTTATATCAGCTAAGGAAAAATGAAAGGATATGGAGTGAATGTACATGTGACAAAAAGGGTTTCCTTTCCTAAGTCCTAATTACTGTCTTAATAGAATAAAAGCGGGCATAAAGAATTGTAAGGTCTACATACAAATTGCCAGGCCCCTTCCGAAAATAAAATGTTGTGTAGGAGTCCCTTTAATGGTCTTCAATATTATTATTGCACCATTGCATAAATTTTTACTTTACATTTCATATTTGCATATCGGAGTTTCGTATTTGCGCCGATTTGCATTTCATTTTGGCTTATTTGTTCTTTCATTTGCGACGATTTTTACTTGTTAATTTCGTGTCAAATACAGATATTTTTGTGATTTGCTCACACACACAAAAATCGGCGCGAATGTCATACGCCTCTCCATACGGCACAATCGAAACCATACCACTTGTCAAGTACGAAGTCAAGACTATTGCGGCTTTTCTTTTTTTTTTCTTTTGATTTTTGTTGTTTTTTTTGTTGGGGGTAGGAGGGTTGTACGGGTTTTCAGCAATATTTCAGCTATATCGTGACGGTCAGGTTTAGTAGTGCAGGAAGCCGGAGTGCGCGAAGAGAACCGCCGACCTTGCGCAATTTTAAAGTTATTTGCACCTTGCCGAACTAAATGATAAGTGTTAAACGTGCTCTGAGTCGTTCATTGAGACCAGCCTTGCAAATAGTGCAAGAGCCAAAATTTGGGTCCACGAAGTTGTTCACCTCGACCGGGAATCAAAGCACAGACCCTTCATTCCGACGATGGTTTATGAGATAAGGGTGTCGCAATTTTGCAAATTATATCAGTTATAGGACTCCATGATGAAAAATTTGTATATTTGATAGATGGTCGGTGGATCGCACAATATCACAGGAATATTGCCAAGTCTTTTGATATGTCTACAAAAGTAAACGATGTTTAATAGAAAAATATGAAAGGATATGGAGTGAATGTACATGTGACAAAAAACGCACACGTTACATAGAAAACTCCAGTTTATCAAGGACAGGGTTTTATTCCTGTCTACATCTTGATGTCGCCTAGGGGTCTTCACCAGAGGTGAACAATATTCACCCCCTCAAGCAATATCAAGAAGGCCCCTAGCGTGCACCTAAGCGGTATTCTTGACAAAAATGTTGAGCAACATCGATCGCAGCTAAAATATGTCATTGAAGCAACACAATATGTGTTTTACATGTTGTTTATTTGTTTGTGACAAACATTTGGACAATAAAGAATTTGATTTTGAATTTAATATTGTTCATTTGGAGAAATTACGATCGTTTTAGATGCATATTCATTGTATTTAAATTAGGAAAAGCATCGCGTGACTTATTAGCATTCTCACCGACGCCAACTTCGTCAAACAGCTTTTATTGCTTAATATGTGGTCTTATCCGTAACGAACACTCCGATCCGTGTTCTTTTTGAAATCACTTTTACACTTCCTTATCAAAACGTAAATCGAGAATTTTTATAGAAATCGTTTATTTTACAAATTGATACATCTTCAAATTAGGGCACATTTAGCTTCCGTGGGAAATTCGAGTTTACAAAGTACACAATTAAGGTTTGTAGCAGTACTTTCTTTGGCACTCAAAGTTTTGTTGTCTTACCATGTATCTTGTTTTTGTGATGATTTGGCACTTAAACTTTGGCAATGAAGCTAGGGAAGTTGACGTTGTCAGTCATTTTGCCAAAATATTTATGATGAGATGTTCAAGGACTCGCGCTTCGGATTTTCATATGGCTTTGGAACTTTGAAATTATCTTCTAAGTCAATCTGACACGATCCGTTTGACTGCATATCAAATGTCCTATCACAGTTTTACCTTGTATTTAATCTGCAACTCAGTTTTAAGCAAGATTAGCTATTTCTCACAATTTTGCCTATCAAATACAATAGAATTCCCGCACCCGTGTTTGACTCTGCAATAAAATATGCAAAACTGCACAAGATTTCTCCATATGTCCACCTTATTTATATATAAATTATTTTTTTGTAATGTGATAACTTTTTTTATTTCAAAATTATTCTAACTTTTTATCACCAACGTAGTTAGTGAATGTCACTTTACTGATTTTCCCAACAGTGCTACGTCGTAGACGTCTGCAGAACAACGACAATGCGCTGCATTGCGCGTATACACAAAGTTGGTTTGGCCTTTAAATGTATTCATCAACTTGTAAAATCTGTAACCCTGTTGGAAAAGTTTTGCTGTGATAGTAAAGTTGCGTTTATTGAAATCATCAAGAGTAGAATATACTCGTGCAAGTCGTACCAAGTGGGGAATATTCACCTCGTAGGATGGAGCTTGAGGAATGTCGCCATCAAAGAAAGGGAAATTAATAATAGTGAAATCAAAATCATCAATGGAAGTTAGATCTAGAAAAGGGTAGTATATGGAACCATGGTTAGCTTTAGTTAATTGCATTTCTTATGGGTAAATGATGTCCACTTAATCTTAAAACTGGGGATTGTCAATAGTAAGGATATCGTCAATATGCTGTTATCATTGAAAAAAGAGATACGCTTATCCGTTTATCACTGTTTTGCATGATTCCGTTTTGAAGTCTTTTCTCGTTCGCAACAGAACAAAAAAAGATCTCTAGTTAGAGGTACACAATTTGTACCTATGAAATACCTATGACTTGTTGATAAATAGTGTTGCCAAAACGAACAAAAATGTTTAGCAAAAGAATGAGTGCATTAATCATATCATCACATGTCCAGCCAGGAACAATAATTATTGTAGGGAATATTAGAGAATCCCTGCTTTTTGTAAGAACAAATGAACTGCAGGCCAGAAAATTTAATAGACCATTTAATAAGTTTTTCTAATTTGGATTTAATCAAATTATGTGGAAGATTTGTACAATGTGCAGAAAAATTATAACTGTCGATGGATGAGACTGATCTTCGAATTGATTGTAGAGTATCTAAAACTTCAATATATAATTTTTCACATCCCCCAGAAAATTTATACCAGAGTTTTGATAAGTCTTTTCACAGCATTTAATAACCAACTCCTTAATGCAAGTAAGTGAACTAGTTAAATGTATTGATAAAGTAGTATTAGAACACTTACTAGATGCCGAAATAAAACGATGTTTGAAAGGATTTTCGTGAGGCTTAGAAACCAAGTACATGGTAGGCAATGTGTTAACTTTCTGTGAAACTTTAAGCATTTACCTATCCTTATTATATAGTTTGGTTAACATTTTTTCGTACCAATTGGTACATTTTAAAGAGTTTTAGTTGTCCTGTTCGTTTTGTTTGACATCGATTTAGTATTTCTTTCAGACGATAGCAACGTTGTTGGAAACCTTGTCTACAGGTACAAACACATTTTTTTACCAAAATCCTTCAATTTCTATTTATAGATAGCTGAGGAGGAGACTCAACAGAAATATCTTTATAAAAATGTATTCTGCTGTTGACCTTAGTAATAATTTTATCTTTAAACAAGTTTAGAGCATGTTTGTCTGCAATTTCTCGTTTGCACCATTTTTTACTATCTATGTCGATGTTAAATTTTGCCAATAGATGCGGGACTGTCAAAAACATTGAATTAACTAGCAAAGTGTACTTACAATCATCTGTTACCCGAAAAAAGAACTACAAGAAAACAATCACAACATAGAAACAACCATGGAACACTTATCAATTCAATTGCAAGAAACTTGGCATAATGAAATTATGAGATGTATAAACTGGTGGTCACAATATTATTAATCTTGGAGTCACCATGATTCCTTGAATGATAAGCTTTTCTTGTACCTATTCCAAGTTCAAAATCACTTCTTGCTCCGGTCTAAGTTGCATTTATTGCGAAAAGTCGAACAATGCTACTTCCATGTTAACTTTTGCTCATGGATGCTGGATTGATATCTGTTATCTTTACATCGTAATATTTCACTTTCTTATTGCATGGAATGGTACTGAACTAGAAGTAGTTTTAGTAGAGATATTATTCAAAACTGATAATGGAGACACCATAATTACCTCATCCTGCTTAATTCGTAAATCTTCTTTCACAGCTGGCAATAATACATCAGACAGTTTTCTGTTTTCGACATCTGACAAAATGTGAATTGTAAGAAATAACAAAATCTTACATGTTTTTTTTTATGATTTTCATTCCTTTTTGTTATAATAAAGGTACCTTATATATCTGTTAGTTGATTCTTCAGCTATCATTAGCACGAGGCGTAAGTACTTCATGTGGAATATACTAAAGACCTGGCCCTGGCATTTTGACCCCTCTCAATTCATAAACTTTGGAAAGTAAGTGAGAAAGTAAGTAGAAATAAATTTCAAAATATGTAAATCCACTTATATTGTAAATTTGTTATATAAGTTATTGTTATACTGTAACAAATGGAACATAGAGATTAACACCGACAAAACAAAAAAGTTTTAGTGTTTGGTAATGGATAGAGACCATTGTATAGTCATTTTTATTAAAATGGTAGTTAATTGTATCTTTAACCTTGGTATGTTACTCAAATACAATAAAAGTTTTTACAAATTCAATAATTAAAACAAAAAAGAAAAACAAAAAGAAAAACAAATCGTTTAGCTTAACAAGGGTCTTGAGCATCGTCGTCTTTTTATCTTCCCTCAATTTTTATATGTAAAAACGGAACAAAAATTACTTTTTTTCCATAGCAAGGTTGGATCCATTTATTGCTATGTGTCAGAAATATTGAGTTTCAATCGAGCATGTGATATTGAACACATTTTAAATCGTTTTTGTAAATATATTTTAAAATAAGGTAGAAATGTTACTACAATTTTTTTGTATGGTGAGTTGGGGCATTCACCTTTATTTATTTAACGTATATAATTTTTAAACATTGAAGTATTGTTTCTAAATAACCTCCTATAGTTTATAATGTTTACTGAATTTTGTATGATTATACAAATAATGGTAAATCAATTGGACGACCAATGTACGAGATTCATTATTCAATCTTTGTTTTAAAGAAGTATGGATTAATCAGGATCATAAAACCATATCATTAAAGATGACTTAAACTCGCTTATGTGATCATTGTTTTGCAAAGTTAGTATGTAAATTTAGATAATTTTAGTAGACTTTGTATTTACAAAAACTATAAATTATTTTTTGACACAGATATCTTGATTTTAACTGTAATATTTTTTGGGTAGCGAGATTACATAGTCGTTTGCTCAAATAGAATATCGAAGTTGGCAGGTGCCATAACATCGAGAGGGAAAACCAGATTTGTACGTATTGCAATATAAATGTAGTAGAAGATGGGTATCATTATGTATATATATGTCCTGCTAAAAACACTTTTGAGTATTCATTTTTTTCCAAGATATTATTTTTCATAGCCAAATATTCATATACTCTATAAATTACTACATGTGTCAAAAAAATATGTCAAAATTTAATTATGTAGTGATCAAAAAGCAGCTTGGGTAGTTAGATCAAATTTCATTGCCTGACATTTACTAATTATCTACATAATTATTTATTGTTCTCTACTGTCAGTAATTAAATGATAATCCCCGCGAGATTTCACGGAATTTCATGGAGTTGCCAATCTCTGGTAAGCCTTTGATCATGATCAATTTAAAGAAAAAAACTGACAAAGATATGATTAGAAAAATTAATGATTATCTTATTAACAGATACTCTGATTAGGTACACCGTTGCTTCGGTATTCATTTGGAAATTTATTGATTTACTTGTATAATCAAACGAATTGTTTAGTTCAACTAGAAAATGAATGCTGTATTTTATCAAACAAGATGTTCGTTATTTTACAAAGTATGATTGTTAATAAAACTACGCAGTAACAATACATATATTGCTCATATCAATATATTACATCTAAAGATTATAAATCATTGCATAACGATGAATAAATTTCAAGTAGTACTTGATGCCCTATAGTTCAACGCAATGGTTCAATGTATTTCTAGGTTGCACTAAGGTAAGCAAACACAATTTACAAACCACTCCTCTTTTGGGGAGAATATACACATGAATATTCATGTGCAGTACATACAAATAATGGTTGCCATGGAATCAAAGTATATGTTATTTTATAGGGATGTATTTAGAGAATATGAAAATGAGGACCAGAGGTGGTTATATAATTGAACAAGTTTTCTAGCTGCCAAATAGTCAGTGGAGCAGGGAAAGACTTTTTGCTTAAAAATTTGTACGTTCCTGAAAGGTCAATATTTGGGAGTATACAAAATGGGGAAATATGCCGCACTGCAAATTTTTTGAAGTGGTTCATGTCATCTTTTCAAAGAAATCTTTATGAAACTTCATCATTTCTGAGTGACAGCATTTGCTGTTCAGTGAGTTCTTATGGGAATTTGCATTGTGGCTAATACAAGAGTGCAACCTATGTGTACTTCGATTTTTTCACTTTAATACATTTAAAGTAGGATGTTTTTTCTGTATTACATTTTTTTAATCTTTATAGGCACTTATTATGAAATTGACCATGATGTGTTTTAATTGTTATATCTACCATTGAATAAGAGCAACTTAGCTTTCCCTCGACAGCTCTTTCCGGATTTTTCTTGTTTCCAGTTCAGGATAGAGTTCATAGCATAATAGAATCTAGCCAGCTGCATGTTTTTCTCTTCCATAGTAAATGCTATGTTCCCTTTATATGATTTGGAGACACCTGCCATCTGTATACAGTCCATGTCTCTAATAGTTTGAAGGACAGATGGACATTCAAACAAACAATAATATATCTGAAAAAAGTACTATATTTCATATTGCATGTAATTATTATGCACCGAGTAAACGGAGACTTAAACTATAAACAAGAGGCTCTCAAGAGCCTGTATCGCTCACCTGGGTTCTGCAGCACTATAATTCCCAATTAATGGTCCATCTTTGGTGGTGTATGTACAAAAAAAATCAGAAACTTTTTATAAAATTTAATTAAAATTGTTCAAGCAGTTTCAGAGAAGATTTTTGAATGCAGTTTCCAAATTTAAGGGCCAATGTTAATCTACGTTCCCTGCTGTCAGCTATTAAACATAAAACTTTGAAGAGGGTCACACAAGGACTATCGTATCAAAATTCTACTGAAATTGTTCAAGCAGTTTCAGAGGAGGAGATCTTTTCACGCATTTCCCACTGGGTCCAATGTTATATAAACTAAGTTTTGCTACTGGTGGCCATGTCGGAAGACGGATCAGCACCAAAGTAACAAGCTTAGTCAAAATCTCACAAGTTTCATTTATGCATTGCTTAAATTGAATCCATTCAATGGTTTTCCATGATATCTTTGTATGCATTCCCCGTTAGGGTCCAATTCATTGCTTGCTTGTTGGATGATGGATCAGAACTGAAGTAACAGCACTTGGTCAGATTCTCAATGTTTGCATTAACTCTATTAAGCAGTTCTCTAGAAGAAGATCTTTTGTTAAATTAAGTTCACAGCTGGTGACACTTGGTCAGCACCTGACGGGCATCATTCATGTCATGTTTGATTTAAATCCATTCAGCGGTACTTTAGAAGATCCTTGTGTGCATTTCCAATAGGGTCCAATGCTGTCGGTCATGTAAGATGACAGATTGGCACCAAAGTAATAACACTTGGTCAGCACCTCATAAACATCATTCATGCCAAGTTTGGTTCAAATCCATTCAGTGGTTCTCAAGAAGAAGTTCTTTGTATGAATTTTCCCATTAGGTCAAATGGTAAACTAAGTTCCCCACTGGCGGCCATCTTGGAAGCGGTCGGAAAACTTGAATGTGTTCAATAAAATATACTCCTTAACATGCTGAACATTTTTGCAATTTAAACTTGACCTCTATCTCAAAGCGTATTTGAAATAAAGGTCAAACAGTAAAAAATCACGAAAAATTTTACCAATAAAGGACCACAACTCATATATAGGTACTTTGATTTTCTTCAAAATATCCATGTGGGTAGATCTTAACATGCTGAACATTTTTGCAATATAAACTTAACCTCTATCTGTTATAGTTTTTATGCCCCGCCCACGAATGTTACACTTGTCCGTCCTTCCGTCCGTCCGTCCCTACATCTGGTTAAGTTTTGCGTTAAAGTCGATTTCTCAGAAACTGTAAGAGGTAGAACAATGATAATAGGTCAGTAGGTAAATCTTTGATAGTACTACATAGTTCACTAGGTGACTTTGACCTACATTTTACGTTTCAGTGACTTTGGTTAAGTTTTGCGTTTAAGTCAATTTCTCAAGAACTACAAATTATAGGACAATGATATTTCAACAAAGTAATTGCCTTGATGAGTACTACCCAAATCATTGACAATTAGGTGGCAATGATCTGCAATTTACGCTTCAGTGACTTTGGTTAAGTTTTGTGTTCAAGTCCATTTCTCAACAACTTCACATCATAAACCAATGATATTTCATCAAAGCAATTGCCTTGACGAGTACTACCCAAATCATTGACAATAAGGTGGCTTTGACCTACATTTTACGCTTCAGTGAATTTGGTAAAGGTTTGCGTTTAAGTCCATTTTTCAACAACTAAACATTATAGGGCAACGATATTTCATCAAATTAATTGTCTTGATGAATACTGCCCGAATTAATGACAATTAAGTGGCTTTGACCTACAATTTAATAGGAGGTTATCCTTTGCGATAATCTTTTGGCGGGGCATCCGTGTCTTACAGACACATTCTCTAGTTTTAATATAAAATAAAAAAAACATTAAATTGTTTAAATTTTTTACGGAAAAAGGGAAACAACTCTTAGACGGGACATCAGATTTTCTTTAAAATTTCAACATGGGTAGATCTTCTCATGCTGATCATTTTTACTCTTGTCAGATTTTTGATATCTGTAACGGTTTTTGAGTAATTTGCCAAAAACTGTAATTTATCCCTATGTTCTATTTTTAGTAACGGCAGCCATGTTGATTGACCTAAGACTTATAAAATAACAAATTTGAAACTAGATACCCTAGTGATAATTCAGTTAAAGTTTGGTTTCATTTGACCCAGTGGTTTCAGAGGAGAAGATTTTTGAAAGTGAGCTAACGACGGACGGACGACGGACGACGGACGCCAAGTGATGGCAATAGCTCACCCTGGCATAGCCAGGTGAGCTAAAAAGCCCCAACTTAGAAACGAGTATGTTGATGTTTTATCGTTAATGTCAGAAAACTAGAGGCTCCAAAGAGCCTGTATAGCTCACCTGGCCCATGGCTGACATAGAGAGTGCAAATAACCTCAATCTTAGTGGATCTCTTCTTCTAGGATGCTAACATCCCTCAATGTAATAAGGCCCAAAGTGTAAGAGGAGAAGATCTTTCAATGCATTTTTCATAGGGTTCTACATGTACGTCTGACTATGTTTCCCCTGGTGGCCTTCTTACATGACGTACCAACATTAAAATCACTTTGAAGGGGGCCACCACAGTACTTCTGTGACTAAATTTGGCTTTATTTGATATTACTGATTATTCGGATTTCGTTTGGTTTTATGCATTTTATATCTTTTTTGAAATTATGGATTTCCTTTGTTTTGGTTCTAGTGCTGCTGATGAGGAATAAATTTCCGAAATGGCCATACAGCTCATTAAAATTGATGCAGTTGAGTTGACATATGTGTTATTGTCTCATGTTCATTTACTCCATATCCTTTCGTAAAATATTTAAGCATTTTCGGAGAAGATCTGTGAATGCATTTCCCACAGGGTCCTATGTTAAACTCTGTTCCCAGCTGGTAGCCATCTTGGATCCTATGTGAACTTACTGGGACCATTTTTCAAAGTAGGCAAACAAAGGATAGTAACTTCGGTATTTTGTTATTTATTACTAATGGGCCGATGCCTCTTCTAGTGGATTGTTAGTCCCTGAGGGTATTCACCATCCCAGTAGTCAGTACTTCGGTGCTGACCCGAAAGCCGATTCTATTGAAACTTGCAATATCTAATTTTTTCAATTTTTTGTTTAAAACAAAGGAGTATCTCCCCCCCCCCTCTGCATAGCCCTGTCCTTAGCTGAATTTTGGCTTTTCTATTTAGATCCTTTCAGTTATTTGTTCTACCTCAGCCTTAATATGCATTTCGTTTTGGTGTTATCTGCACTGATGAGACATAAGTTGTCGGAATGCGAATATGCAGAAAATAAATTAACAGTAACTTAGGTATTTTATTATTCATTACCACTGGGCCGATGCCTCTCCTGGTGGACTGTTAGTCCCCTAGGGTATTCAACAACCAAGTAGTCAGTACTTCGATGCTTACGCGAAAGCCGATTGTATTGAAACTTGCAATATCTAACTTTTTCAAATTTTTGTTTACAACTAAGGAATATCTCCCCCCATGCATAGCTCTGTCCTTAGTTGAATTTTGGCTTTTCCATTTAGATCCTTTTGGTTATTTGTTCTCTATCAGCTTTATTATGTATTTCGGTTAATGGACTTCCAGTTTAGCGGCGAGCACCCATCGACCCATCTTTCAAAATTACGTATTGTAATTTTCTCTTCTTTCAAGATTGTGATCATGGAGTTAGTAGTCTACCTGTATTTGGTTTTATTCGTATGTTTACGAAACTATAAGGAAACGGGACAGATGAAGGGGAGGTTTTGGTATCCATAAACCAGTTTAACCGTACCACTGGCTTTTGCTAGTGCCGGTTCATGTACCGAGTCCGGCTGTCCCGAGTTCCTATCGCTGTTTACGTTTGTCTTTTGTCTAATTTGTGTTTTCCGGTGTAGTTCCCTAGCAGATTGTGGCATGTAATTATAATTTTCAGCCATTGTAGTTGTTTCCTGTTGTCCCTTTATTTCATGCCAAGAGTTTTGGTATTATGTGCATTGATGAGACGTAAGTTGTCGAAATGTACATATACAGAAAATAAGTTAACAGTAACTTCGGTATTTTGTTATTTTGTAACTAAGTTTGGTTCAAATGTTGTTTCAGAGAAGGAGATTCCCGTAGTGTTCTATTTTAAAAAAGATCTTACTGATGGCCATCTCGGATAAAGAAAACTGCGAGATAGGTAGATTTGGATATACTGACCATTTTTACATTTTACACTTAAACTTTATCTCTAATGGTTTTTAAAATATAAAACAAAATATATAAAATCACAAAAATCGACAAATAAGGGGCATAACTCTTATATGGTTATTAAGTTTTCTTCAAAATTGGTAGGTTGGTAGAGCTTGATATACTAAACATTTTTGTAATTTAGTCCTTTATCTCTAATTGATCTTAAAATATAGGACAAAATGTACAAAATAACCAAAGATTCGACCAATAAAGGGCAGTAACTGTTGTATGGGTTTTCAGATATTTCTTCTAAATTGCCAGATTGTAGATCTTGATGAGCTGAATATGTTTTGCAATTAAAACTTAACCTTTATCTATAACCGTTTTAAAATATCAGACAAAATGTATAAATTCACCAAAACTTTGACCAATAAAGGGCAATAACCCCTATACGGGTACTCAGTTTTTTCCAAATTTCCAGGTTGTTAGATATTGATAAGGTTAACATTTCGCAATAAAAACTTAATTTTTATCTCTAACTGTTTTTCAAATATAAGACGAAATGAATAAAATCTTGCCTCAAAAAGGGCAACAACTCCTATATGGGTATAAAGATTGTCTTTTAAATTTCCAGGTGGGTAGATCTTGACATGCTGAACATTTTATCCGAGGAAAGGGGAAATTCTAAAGTCATAAATCCAAAATCACGGCAATACACAGCAACACGAATTGAGACAGTATGACAAAGACATAACAAATAAACAAAAATGAACAAGAACGCCACAAAACTATAGCACTAGCAGTGTGAATCCCTATAAAAACTAAGGTATCGTCAGGTGCTCCGGAAGGGTAAGCACGATCTGCTCCACGCATGGCACCCGTCACACTGCCAGTGAAAAGTCCGTCACAGTCGGTGTTAGTCAGTCCGGTAACAAACTCTGGATCTACCCAAAGATATCTGTTCTAATTTCTGAAACAGAAACATTGTAATGATCTGTCAAATCGTGGTGACGACCGTAAAACTTCTGTAGTGACAATTGCAACAGTGACTGACCATAGCCTTAATGTATAAGTTTTTGAGACAGTAATTTCGCTCTGTTGACAAAATCGATGTACAAACTACAGGCACGGGAATAGCGAATAGGTTGTGAAATGTACACGCCATATGCCGGAGATGTGGGAATATTTCTGCTCAAAAACGGGAAGTTCACTATTGGAAAGTCGAAATCACCTCGCTTGTCGTAAAGTTTTGTTTTCAGACGTCCAGAGTTGTCAATGTAGAGGTATAGGTCCAGGTATGATGCTGATGATGATCAGTGGTCTTTTTAATTTCGAGTTCATTTGGGTATATAAGATGAAGGTTATCCTTAAATTGAGGATTGTTCAATGAAAAAACATCATCTATATAACAGAAACTGAAATTAAAGGATTTGGCTAGCTTGTTGTATTTTTTTCTGAACTAGCCCTTGTATGAACCTGGCATCATACGAATAAAGAAACAAATCTGCTAAAAGTGGCACACAATTAGTCCCCATAGGTATCCCTATTGTCTGCTGGAAAACGTGTCCTCAAAATTCTTCAAATATGTTATCAATCAAGAATTCCAGCATTGCAATGACATCCTATTCTGTATACTTTTTTGTGAATCAGTGTGATGTTTAACAAAATAGGCCCTATCTTTACCTATCACTAAATATGAATATCTTCTTTCACCCATTTTAGTACAGAAAGACTGATGTTTTAAATCCCGGAGTATTGACTTTAACTTATCATGTGGAAGAGTAGTATTTAGAGTAGAAAAATCAAATGTTTTGACACTGTTGCAGTGGTTGAGTTCAGTAGAAGATAGATATTCTAACAAGTCTTTCGAGTTTTTGAGAATCCACATCTGATTCACTCCACTTGTTGAGTATACTTTATCACTATATATCTTGAGGCCATCTTTGACTGCAGTAAGTAATGAAGTGAGGAGCTTAGAAAGGGGTTTAAAGTTTACATCCATATGTTATAGTTTCTTTTCTAAAAAAAAAAATGAAAATCTTAAATTTTAAAAGCAGCACCATCATATCTCAAAGACGCTATAGATTATCTGCAGGAAATGGAATCCTTGAATCCTCTTCATTCCAACACTACTCTTGTTTCGATGGAGGTGACATCCTTATATTCCAATATTCCGCATAACGATGGAATAGAAGCGTGCGGACAAGTTTGGGACATACGTACCGTTTAAGACCAACCTACCGAATGTCTTGTCCGGTTACTGGCGTTAGTACTCAAACACAATAACTTTACTTTCAACGGAGAACACTTACAACAAATAAAAGGCACTGCTATGGGCAGTACAATGGCACTATCATATGCAAATATTTTTTTGGGCAAACTTGAAAAAACAATTATTAAAATCGGAAATCCATAAAGCCCTCTCTTGGTTTCGTTTCCTAGATGATGTCGATATGAAATGGATTGCAAACCAACAGATAAACACCAGTGCCTTTCTCCTTAAAGTTGCCATCCAAGACATTGTACTAAGAGCATACCATGCAGCCAGGCCCTTAGAATAAAGAGTAGTGTCATAATGACAGTTCTACACCACCCATGCAAAATCCTGCATGAAAAATCCCACCTCGAGGGCAAAATGCAAACAGAAGGCATTCCTATTGAGCATAGGGTAAATACAAGAATTATGTCTTTCGCACAAGTCAGTCTCTACAGGACACCTTAAAGAGAGGTGTGCCTACGTCCGAAATTGAAATAAATAAAGATATGGCATCAGAAAGAAATAAGATGTATTTACCCTATGCTCAATAGAAATGCCTTCTGTTTGCATTTCTAAACGTTTGGAAGACCATAAATTCAAAGATGTTTAAAAACTGATAGAGAACGGATAACCAATATGATCTAAATGTAAAGTGATATTTTATTGGACTTAAACGTTTTTTGTGTTGAATTATGTATCCTTAATAGATTGTGCATTTCCGACTTTGCGCTTTTAATATAATATATATATATATATATATATATATATATATAGGNAGGAACCCAACGGGGTTAGAATTAGAAAAATGAATATCGAGATTGCCTTCCAACCGAAGGATTTAGCTGTTCTTCGAATGCACAGATATTACAGACAGATTAGACTGTCCACGCCATCTCTGTGGGAGACCAAAGGGATGTAAAATAGAATGAACTACAAATTTATTTTGACACGTAATATGAGAGTTAAGTATATTAATTAACCGAAATTGAACATGGGTGTGGTGGTCTAGTTGTTAGCGTAGCAGACTCTCAACCCTCACACAGCGAGTTGGCCTGGGCAGTGTAATCTGTCTGTAATATCTGTGCATTCGAAGAACAGTCAAATCCCTCGGTGGGAAGGCAATCTCGATATTCATTTCTCCAATTCTAACCCCTTTGGGTTCCTACGATAGACCGTTATATTTTAACTTTTAGGCCCTGCATTTGCGTAAATATTCGAAAATCCGGGAAGATGAACAAGTTTCCACGTTGACTGAATTTATAGACAGCTTATTTATTCATTTAACTAACAGTCTTCATTCCCTTTCACTTTGTTTAAGAGAATCCACGGGACTTGTTTTGCTTTAAAACAAGAATTAGAGTGAGTACCGATGAAAACCCCAACATCTTATTTGTGCTTCGTTTTTAGGGTATATTATGGACCGATCTATGCTGAGCGCCCCATCAAAATGTGGGCTATTTTAATTTTTTGAAAGTGACACTTAGAAAATTTTCGTTTTTATTCGGTTTTCCAATTGTTTTGATATAATCTGCATTGATGAGACTTGTTGTCGAAATGGCCATATGCAGAAGATTTTGGGTACTTCATTGGAACAAAATTTGTTTAAAAAAATGAAATCGATCATTTAGGCTTTAATCATCTGCCTGTGATTAATTTTTCTATCAATTCAAAGCCAAAGTCTAAGTCTAAGTCTTTTAATATTAAATATTAAATTTGTTGTTGATTCAAGTGGGATTCGAACCCCCTGGGTCAAGGTACTAAGGGTTGAGTGTCTGCTACGCTAACCACTAGACCACCAACGCATGTTCAATTTCGGTTAATTAATATACTTAAATCTCATATTACGTGTAGTTCATTCTATTTTACATCCCTTTGGTCTCAAGCAGAGATGGCGTGGGCAGTGTAATCTGTCTGTAATAGAAGGCAATCTCGATATTCATTTCCCTAATTTTGACCCCGTTGGGTTCCTACGATAGATCGTTTTAATATATATATATATAGAAAAGATATTCTACGAGTATAACCGTAAACTATTTGTCTCAAATACTTTTTTCCCTGTCAACAAAAGCATTGAAGGTTAAAGCAACGTCTCCCTACCCTAGTTTGCAGAAGTATGTTAAATATGATTTTACCAACTTTACCTCTTTACCATCTGTTATGCTGTGTACATGCATTCTAACTTCTCTATCATTACCGGCTCTACTATACTTTATAGTTATTTGTGACACCTCTTTTATCTTCTCGTCAGTTAGTAGATCCTTTATTGTGCACTTTCTTGGTATAAGCTCATACAACGTCTTCGATACATTTCTTTTATGGTCATCTTTCAATTTTCTGTACCATTCCGATTCTTCAATTTGCTGACTTATTTCTAAAAAATGCATTTTTGATAGTCTGACAAGTCTAAAATATTTCAACAAAAGTCAGGTATCCATTTAATTATCTCAAAATTGGCGTTAAACACCAATCAATAAATAAAATAAGTTCGCGTTTGCAAAAAGAACTTGCAATTAAAAAATTAACTTGTAAAATTAAAAGAATCCCTGTAGGAAAAAATAATTCTTCGGTAAAATACTAAAATACTCAAAATCAATACGTTTCTTAATTCAAACAACGGTATCCACAATTCCGTTGATAGAAGAAAAGACATGAATTGAGGGAAAACTATATAAATTGTTCTGTCATGACTCTTATCAATCGTCATCCAGTAAAATACTCAACAACATTATACTAGGTAAATTGCAAATTGTATTTGAAAAGAGTCAAAAGGAATACAAAACAACTATATTTGCAATTGTGTCAATCTTGGTTTATAAATAGATTGAAGTTACGAAATTCAAAAATAATCATATTTTCAGACAGGTGAAAGTTTCTGTTTTACTTTTGATTCGATTTTTTTGAAATATTTGAATACGTCGGATTTTGTATTTTGATGTTACAATGTATAGACAAGCCAGCAATAAAACAGATATCAGAGTTCTTTTAGTTTGCTTCAGAATCCATTTTCTGTCATGGCAACTATAGTTATGTTCTTATTAAACCAAAGACTGGGTCTTTATATTGGTGCTTACTCTCAGAGTGTTGATTGTAAACTCGAATATAAAGGCATGCCCATTATTTAATTTACGACAGTATACCTTCAAAGAATAATTTTTAAGTATAGAAATTAGAAATGTGGGTACATTTTCAAACATCTTTGTGGATTGCAAGTACATGTATCTAACTAAAAAAACCTTGACTAGGTACGTATAATTGCCTGAATAACATGTGCAATGCACAATGCAGAAGCATCTACATTAAAAACTCAAAGTCCCAAGAAAAAAGTAATCTTATAAAAGAAATACAAAATAACAACTCACAAACATGTCATCGGAAATTAATTTGCAAATTGTTTTAAGATATTTTTCGTGGTATCAAAACATATTTAACAATTGTGAACAGTGAAACATTTAATTACCTGGAAGAACATGTTGTTGATATCCACAGTAATGTGACCACACTAGTCCTTGGGCAACATTTTTTCCAATCATCGCTCGTCTTTCTAAAAAATAATATATACTCATGGACAAATGAAACTGTGCAATGGTAAAAACGCAATGTTGTCATACTTGAACACATACAAAACAATAACGAATTATAATTGAGTTTTTCGCGTGTATTCAAGATATCCGTATTTTCGTCACTTTTCTTCTAGTGTCAAGGTCAAATGCTTCCGCCATTTTGTGTTGGTGTAATTGGATTGTTTTGAACATTAGCACGTTAGAAAACATTTTTCTTCAATCAAAGAACATTTTGTGATTACTAGGAGTGTTAAAAAGGGTTCCGAATTAGTACATCTTGAACGTTGATTCACAAACATAAAAAAGTGAAGTCATCAAAAAAGTTTCTGTTTCAGAAAGACAAGATATAATCCTAACGAGTACGTTTTAAACAATTTCGTCACTTTTGGAACCATAAAACATCTGATTTCCGGTCGTTTACTAATAAGGTGAACACCTCCACAGCGGATTCCTGACATGCACAGTAACTTTCAGGCGTCCATTATTACTTCAAGAATGTTGTAATGAGTTTGATCCAAACAACTTAAATTGTATCAATAAAAAAGCTTCAGCAACAAAGAATCAGTATTTGTCCTGAAACAAAGTCAACATTTGACCTTACATGACAATAAGGGGTTAACATAACTTTCATGCACTTTACCTAACAACTTGAACAATTCAAATGCGAATGTTGCAAATTATCCCCTTTAAAGTGTACCAAATGGCAGATTTATGCCACTAAAAAGGTGGAATTTTGCATCGTCTAAATCCGTCTATTGCCTAACTTGAAGTTGGTTTACTGCTGCCTATAATCTTCAAAAAGACGCATTATTTGCTTTTTTAAACCCTAATATTGGTCGACAAATCGTCAAACATGTCGTAAAAATTGGTTATCATACTGGCAACTGCTTTTGTTAATTCCATTTTTGTCAATACGTTACAAAGGGAGGATAACTGTATACACCTACAATGGCCGAAAATTACAATCCAATGCCACAATTCACAGGGCACCGCACTATAAAAAAACACATAAAAGACTAGAGACAAAGGTTAATAACGATAGTAATTCAGGCTAGCCGGACGTGTATTAATTGATCATTTCATCGTCAGTATCGCCGAAAATTTGTAAGGGGTCATTCATTGTGGAGATGAATCCTTAAAGTTTGCATATCATAGGTTTAAGTATAGTATAATTTTTTATATAGTTTCTTTTGACAATTCGAACTACTGCAGTTTTTTTCCATGAGTAAATTAAAACTAGAGTACATTAGTACATTAAAACATTTACTCCAGATCCATTCGTAAAGTATAGAACAGCTGTTTATACAGCAAACTTATATTTACCCCATACTTCCCCATTTGATTCCAGAAATTAATAAGAAAGCTTAAATCTGTGTTAACTTAGATCAAAGTATACAGCCGTTTTTTATTTTCTAAGAAGAAATAAATCTTTGTAGCGTTGCTGTACATCTAGCAATGTATTCCTCTCAAACCGGTGCTAGGGTCCGTCTTTATTTTACAATGAAGTATGAGCAAAGCACGTTGTTGAAGGCCCATGGTTACTTAAAGATAAACAACAACAAGAAAATCTTTGTTCAATAGCTTTGATTACCATGTATTTGCAGAGACTTTGTCGCATGTAAATTTACTCAATATCTCATCATTGTATATGTTAGACAAGAGCGTGTCTCTCCTTCAATGTTGAGTCTTTAAAAGAATTCCACATGCGAGAGATATATGCTCTACACCATTTTAGTAATGGTGTACTTGTGATTGAGAGAATTTCTCAGATGGATGCACTATCATATTTTCAAATTTTGGAATATTATTTTTTTGTTATGTCAAATTGTTATTCTGATCAATTATTGTGCCCACATCTCATGATTTCATTATCATAACAATTTTTCTAACTTTTGACTCGATGAGTGTCCTATGCCAGTAAATTTTATGTTTGTTGAGGATCCCACACCCATGGGTAAAAAGTCATAAATGAAGCGTTGCTCGACATCTAGCCGTTTGCACTTACTGTGAGGTATGAGCAAAGCTCATTGTTGAAGACCTCATGGTAAATTCAAGATGAAGAAAAACAATAAAAGCGTTGTTTTATTGCTTTGATTTAACATGTATTTGAAGACACTTTTTCTCATGCACATTTACTCCATATCCTTTCATTGATTATTTTGAAAATAATTCATGTGGCGTTTTGTGGCGTTCTTGTTCATTTTTGTTTATTTGTTTTGTTTTTGTCATACATGTACTGTCTCATTTCGTGTTGCTGTGAATTGCCGTGATTTAGGATTTATGATATTAGAATTTACCCGTTCCTCGTTCATGCTTCGGTATTCGTTTGCCGATGTATTATGTTTGAAAAGATTGTAATTTTTCAGAATCCTCTCTGTAAAACCTATTTAGCTCATGAGACTCAAAGGACCATGTGAGCTATAGTCATCAGATATATTGTAGACCTTTTTGTCTGGATTTTTTCCGTATTGTTATACCAAGACAAGCAATAGTCGTTACGGGTTTTTGTTTTTTTGAGGCGGTCTTTGAGTATTCATCAGCAAACGATTACCAAAGGAAACATGATGAAAGGAGGAAACAATTAAAAATCCAAAATGACGGCAATTCATATCCAACACGAATTGAGACAGCATGACAAAAACAACACAAACAATCAAACATGAACAAGATCACCACAAAACTAAAGCACTAGCAGTGTGAACCACTACAAAAACTTAGGTATCATCAGGTACTAAGGAAACGTAAGCATGATCTGCTTAATTCATTGCATCCGTCACAGTCGGTGTTTGTCAGTCCTGTAATAAACTCTGGATCTATCCAAAGATGTCGACAGCTGTATTCTCATCTATGAAATAGAAACTTTGTAATGGTCTCTCATATCATGTTGACGACCCTAAAACTTCTGTACACTACAAATTAGTCAACTCTTTGCAACTAAAGTTTGTTTTCTTCTACTGAATTTCACTTTACTAGCGGAGTTGACATGTTAAACACGGCGGCTGTCTTACAAGAAGCAGGAGATGCTTATTTTACCGGTGCACCTGATCTCGCCCATGTTTTTTCATTGGGCTTATGTTGTTCATTTTTGAATATGTGTCGCGCTCATGTTGCCATTGTCTCTGGATAGGTCGTTGCTTAAAAATATATATAATATGCCATTTTAATACATTTTCATACAGCGGCAAAATATAACTATTGGGTTATCTTTCTCCATTCTACCATTCAGTTCTTTTATATATAGTCTTTAAAATTGTGTCCAGTTTATTACGTGTATTTCTTAAATCTAGATAGTTGAATTTTCACATCTTTATGTCCGAGATTTACCGAAAACTTTTCTTTTGTCTGTCCACGATCGATTTTGGACAGACACACAGAGGCATGCTAAAGAAAAGTTCTGGATAGAAAAGCTGAAATCCAGTTTGAATATCAAAATTTAAAATATAGTTGTACTAAAAATCCTACCCCTACCCATTTTTTCTTTCTTTTTTGAACTGATTAACTTGCTCACGTTCAGACTTGACTGAATTTTTGCTCGTTGGGGTTAAACACAATTTTGTAACAGTATTGTTCATATACTCAATGTACGCATACTGACAAAAGTTTTTCCCTTCTCATGTTACATCTGTTAACAACAGCATCATACATGTAGCTCTCGACACTTTGTATAAACATTTTTAGTTAAGTCTTTGTAAATAGCTTTTGTTTGATTGTATTTTTTACTTTTTTAATGTGTTCTGAAGAAGAGACGGACATGTCTCGAAATATCAACTGTTATTTTATTTGTGTCATTCACTTTGTTTTTTATGTTGTCTATAATCAGGTCACAGAGTGTGTATCCTTTGGATCTGGCACAGCGGGATTTTCGGTGTTGTTGCTTTGTTCTTTGATCTTTATTATATATATATATATGTCTAAAAATAGCAACATCAACAACATTGTTTAATTTGAGTGTCGGATCTGCCAACTGAAGGCTGATACAATTAACAAAAAATAAGAATAATATAAGTGTCTGTGTAAAATAATTATAACAACACTAAAACGTAAATTGATGTTAAATTTACAGCAAATTTTCGCCTTTCCATAGGCTTCGTCAGGCTGATTAATTCTCTACGCACGTGTTTGCATGTGCGATAAAAAAAAGTCTTTGTTGGTTTGATTACACTAACAATGAAAATTGACACAAAGATATTTCCGTTCTTTGTGACATAGAAAAGCTAACAATGCAATATAAAGTAGAAAATAAATAAATAAATATATAATAAAAAGATGTTAACATAATTGTTTCCGCTGAAAAAATATTCTTTTTATTTTTTGTTACTGCTGAATTTTATTTGGTCACGTTCGTTAAGACCGTTTGGTTCTAAAGTACAAAGCTGGTGGACCCAAAAATTTTCCCGCAAATCCCTTGTTGAGTCATCCCATTGATCGTTTTCTTCAATAATCTGCACTTTGATGTCTTCAAAAGTATGTCCTGTCGTTTGGAGATGGCTTGTGGCAGGACAGTTTCGTTTTTTGTTATGAAATGAACGGTGGTTGTTTAACCTGATGTTGAAACAGGTGGTAGTTTGTCCAACATATTGTAAACTGCATGAACCACAAGTCAATAAATAGATGCAGTTTTTGGTTTTGCAAGATACAGGTGAGAAAATTTTGTAAGTTTCTTGGGTGACACTACTTTTAAATGAATCGCCAATGACTGCAGATTTACAGCACTTACAGTTGTTACGTTTGCAAGGATTGTAACCACCGGGTGTTTGGGGTTTAATCTTTATTTTTGATTTTACTAGGATGTCTCGTATGCTTTTTGGTTTTCTATAAGCCATAACTGGTAATTCTGGAAAAGTTTTTTTCAACTTTGGATCTTTCTCGATCAAACTCCAATTCTTACGAATTATAGATGGTAGTACTTGAAGACTGGGATGGTAAGTTACAACAAGGGGTGTTCTTTTATTTTGACTACTCTTATCTTTGTATTTAGTTATTTGTTACCACTGGGTCGATGCCCTGCTGGTGGACTGTTTGTCCCCGACGGTATTCACCAGCCCAGCAGTCAGTACTTCGGTGCTGACCCGAAAGCCGATTCTTTTTTGAACCTTACAATATCTAAAATTTTGTAAATTATGTTGAAAACTAAGGAGTATCTCCCTCATGCAAAGTTCAGTCCTTAGCTGATTTTTGCTTTACATTTAGATCATATTGGTTATTTGTTCTCTATCAGTTTTTACACATCTTTGAGTTTGTGGTCTTCCAAACGTTTAGATTTTATCTGCACTGAAGAGACATAAGTTGTCGAAATGCGCATATGCAGAAATTAAATTCACAGTAACTTCGGTATTTAGTTATTTGTTACCACTGGGTCGATGCCACTGCTGGTGGACTGTTTGTTATCGAGGGTATTCACCAGCCTAGCAGTCAGTACTTCGGTGCTGACCCGAAAGCCGATTCTTTTTGGAACCTGACAATATCTAAAAGTATGTAAATTATGTTGAAAACTAAGAATAATCTCCCTCATGCAAAGCTCTGTCCTAAGCTGATTTTGGCTTTACATTTAGATCATATTGTTTATTTGTTCTCTATCAGTTTTTACACATCTTTGAGTTTGTGGTCTTCCAAACGTTTAGATTTTATCTGCACTGAAGAGACATAAGTTGTCGAAATGCGCATATGCAGAAATTAAATTCACAGTAACTTCGGTATTTAGTTATTTGTATACAAGCAAAGAGTTGCGGTCAATATTGTTCACTTTTTGAAAAGCTCTGTCGATATTTTTGTCATTATAACCCCTATTGAGTAGGTGCTTTTTTAGTTCTTGTAAACGGTGGTTTTTCAGGTGTTCTTCCGAACATATTCGTTTGACTCGTATGGCCTGGCTATAAGGGTTACTGCGAGATCAATGTTTTGGGTGACAGCTTTTTGGAGATAAAAATTGATACTTGTCGGTTTTCTTCGTATGAAGATCGGTTTTGATGTTGCCGTTGACAATGGTTGTAGTTGTGTCGAGAAAGCTGATCTTCTTTGTTGAGGACTCAAATGTAAATTTGATGGAGTGATCAAAATTGTTACAATGTTGAAAAAATTGGTCCGGTTGTTCCTTTGTTCCATTCCATTTGATGTCAATATCGTCAATGAAACGCAACCAAGACATTGGTTTGAATGGAGCTGTAGACAAGATATCTTGTTCAAGGTTTCCCATGAAAATGTTTGCATATGATGGTGCCATTTTGGTTCCCATACTTGTTCCGTTAACTTGCAAATAATGTTTCTCGTTGAATACAAAATTGTTGTTCTCCAGAACAAGGGTGAGTAATTTGACAAGGCACTCAGTTGGAGGATTTTTATTTTGTCTAGAGTTCCATGCTTTTTCACAGGCTTGTATACCTTCATCCTTTGGAATATAAGTATATAAAGACGATACATTCATAGTAGCCAAAATGGTGTTGTACATGTTGTATACCTTCATCCTTTGGAATATAAGTATATAAAGACGATACATTCATAGTAGCCAAAATGGTGTTTTCTGGAAAGGGGATCAAGTGCACTTGATCCCCTTTGCAGAAAACACCATTTTGGCTACTATGGATGTATCGTCTTTATATAAAGACTTTTTTATCGCACATGCAAACACGTGCGTAGAGAATTAATCAGCCTGACGAAGCCTGTGGAAAGGCGAAAATAAAACGTAAATTTAACATCAATTTGCGTTTTAGTGTTGTTATAATTATTTTACACAGACACTTATATAATCATCTCAAAACAAAGCATACCATCAACATTCCCGACGTACTGGATCTAAAAAGATACACACCGTGAGAATAATGAAATAAGGCAGTAGACTGAAGAAAAAAGTACTTACATTTAAAAGTTAATATTTGGAGACCTTTCGGCTCTTTATCAAAACACAAAAAAGTAAAAATACAGTGAAACAATACCTATTTACAAAGACTATTCTACAAAAAATTTAGCAAAGTATCGACAGCTACATCATGGAGGCTGTTAACTACAAATGTAACATGAGAAGGGAAAAACAAATTTTGTCAGTGTCTGTACATCGAATCTCAAAAATTCTTACTCTAATTAGTTGGCCTCTAACAGCTATAGAGCAAAATATGATAGAGTATCAACCAAAAAAAAAATAATAATAAAGATAAAAAAAAATAAAAAGAAAAATGGGTAGGGGCAGAAAATTTAGGCTTTCGTTCTCCAAGCTTTTATGTTCATGCTAGATTTTAGTTTTTGCATACAAAATCGTTATTTTGCCTGTCTTTGGGTCTCCTTCTAAGATCTATTTTGGTCAATGACCACAACCTGCATGTCAGTCCAGCTTTGTCCAGTGGTGTTAAATTAGACAGCTGAAGCGTGTTATTGTTCTTTTTTTCTGTATGTGATTACGATGTAAGTTGATGCGAAAATTGAGAGAGTTCTTTATTACATCGATATACTGCTGTTTACATACTTAGCATGTTATAATATAGGGTACATTTTCAGATTTATAGGATAGATTTCCGAAATTTTTGCAAGTTTCTCCAGTTGCTGAGCTTTTGAAAGTTGATGCTATGGCACTGTATTTGAAAAGGAGGCAACGTTTATCGCGATAGGTCATAAATTCTCCTTTTTCTGGTGATTTTAGTTTTGTTCTCACGAGCATGTCCTTCAAGTTCTTGGGTCGTAGGAATGGTTCAGCAAAAGGGATTTCATTTGAGGTGATACTTAAATAGCTTTCATGCAGTCACGAGTAATGGCCGACAGATCGGGGAGTCGTGGATGGAAAGGGAATGCATAAATATTTATTCTTTTAATCTCCGTATTGCTATAACTTTTTTCTTTCTAAAATAGCAACACTATCAATTGTTTTTTTTTTGCACTTTTTGTGATTTGTAACCTCTGTTGACTAATTGCTTTTTAAGCTCTCCGCTTCTCGTGCTATTTTTTTTCATCCGAGCGGGTGGACAGGCTATACGGGATCGCATTAATACAATATCTTGGATGACAACTGCTGGTTAGCAGATGTGCATGTGTGTCGGTCGATTTAGTATGCAAGTCAAAGCTTATTTTTACGTTGACCAGTGTACACTGGAATTTTCTAACACATTAACGGTAAATTTAATAGACGGTTAAAAATTGTTTATAAATTCGATGAATTTATCAAGATAGGGATTAGTATCTATCCATTTCATTTCGATGTCATCAATGAAACGGAACCAACTGTACGGCTTGTAAGGTGCTTCCTGAAGCATACGCTTTTCGAGATCGCCCATGAATATATTGGCATAAGATGGGGCTACGCGGGTACCAATAGCAGTCCCATTTACTTGAAGGAAATGTTCGTGGTTAAAAACAAATTAAAAGTTATTACGTTTTAACACGAGACTCAACAGATTCTCTATAGTAGATGGTGAGTGAACAGTTCTAGTATTCCATACTTTGCGACAGGCTCTTCATGTGGAATATTAGTATACAAGGATGTCACATCTAGAGTCACTAAGAGTGTTTTAGATGGAGATTTTCCTACGGGGTTTTGTTAATATAATAGGTAGTGTGTATGACAAAGGGTTGAAGTTAGAGATCCAAGAAGTGGGAGTTTTTTTTTTCAGTTGGGTGACCAATACAGTTTACCATACGACGCCCTGGGATCCCATCCTTGTGAATTTTAGGTAACAAGTAGAACATGCCGGCTCTAGAATTAGCAAGGAGAAGATCATCAAGTTTCCTTGTCAACTTCTTTATTCTCAAGCATGAAGCGTAGTGTTGATACGATTTCGTCAACTGCTTTTTAGTTGGGTCAGTTTTTAACTTTTTATAAAAGGCGGGCTTCGAAAGCTGGCGGTTGGCTTCGCCGATGTAGTCGTCTGTGTTCATAACGACTACTGTTGATCCCTTGTCTGCTTTCATAATAGCAATGTCTTCTCTGTTTTCAAGGTTTGTCAAGGCTTTCTGCTCATATTTCGATATATTAGACATGGGGATACTTTTGTGTGGTAGTTGGCGTTCCTTGTCATCATGGACAGTTATGATGTATACTTCAAAGGCTTTTGATTTACTGCACTTGGGTGTCTAGGTACTTTTTTAATTGTAACAAACAAAAGACAATAGTTAGCAGTACACAAATAATTCAGTTAACATTTCAGCCCCATCCGGGCCTTTTTCAAAGCACAATTCGTCTTTTTTTTTGTTATATTCTTGTCACAAAGTGTATATCCTGTCGGATCCAGAACGTGGAGAATTTGGGTGTTGTTGCTTTATATATAGAAGTTTATACAGCGATGGTGTTTGCTGTTTCCTGTTTTTGTAATGGAAACGTTCAACATTCCCAAAATAGCGCTCATCGTGTGAATCGTGTGCGTTCATCGTGTAGACTGTTTGCGTTCATCGTGAAAATCGTGTGCGCTCATCGTGTATCGTGTATGGTGTAACTTGTAACGTTCATTGCGCGTATCGTGTAGCGTGCGTTTACTCGTTTCATTTAAATTCCGCATTTTAAAGTAAGATTTGCCAGTTTTCCACACAACACGGTTTATTTCTATTCTTTTTAAATCGAAATATACAAAAACATTTATTGTTTAGGAACGCAAACTTTTATTTAATTAAAATAAACATAAAACAATTTACAATGCAGCTATATCCGACTGTTCAATGTAGTCAATAAAAGTCGAATCAGATGAAGTTATTATATTTTCGGTTAAATTATATGAAGTTTTAGTATTGCAGACACCGGTATAATATTAAATAGATTAAAAGTGCCCTTTCTTTTATATTTATGGTTAAATTATATGAAGTTTTAGTATTGCAGACACCGGTATAATATCAAATGGAGAAAAAGTGCCCTTACTTTTATATTATATGATTGAACGCTATTTTGTAGGATAAACTCGGGCCGAAGGGCGTTTATGCAAAGTTTGTGAGTGACTCGGCCCGAGTTAATTGGTATAATATTAAATAGATAAAAAGTGCCCTTTCTTTTATATTTATGGTTAAATTATATGAAGTTTTAGTATTGCCGACACCGGTATAATGTTAAATAGATAAAAAGTGCCCTTTCTTTTATATTTATAGTGAGATTATATGAAATTTTAATATTGCGGACACCGGAATAATATAAAATAGAGAAAAAATGCCCTTTATTTTATATTTATGGTCAAATTACATAAAGTTTTAGTATTGCAGACCCCGGTATAGTATCAACTACATAAAAAAAGCCATTTCTTTTGTATTTGTGTATTTGAATTTAAATTAAATGAAGTTTTAGTATTGCGGACACCGGCAAAATATTTAATAGAGACAAAAAACCTTTTTTTAAATTTGTGGTTAAATTATATGAAGTTTAAGTATTGCAGACACTGGTATAATATCAAATGGAGAAAAAAGTGTCCTTTCTATTATATTTATGGTTAAATTATATGAAGTTTAAGTATTGCAGACACTGGTATGATATCAAATGGAGAAAAAGTGCCCTTTCTTTTATATTTATTGTTAAATTATATGACGTTTTAGTATTATGGGCTCTGCTATAGTATAAAATGGAGAAAAAGTTACCTTTCTTTTATAATTATGATTAAATTATATGAAGTGTTAGTATTACAGACACCGGTATAATATGAAATGGAGAAAAAGTGCCCTTTCTTTTGTATTTGAGGTGAAATTATACGAAGTTTTAGTATTGCGGACATTGGTATAATACAAAATGGAGATAAAGTGCCCTTTCTTTTATATTTATGGTTAAATTATAATAAGTTTTAGAATTGCGAACACCGGTATAATAAAAAATAGGAAAAAAGTGCCCTTTCTTTTATATTTATGGTTAAATTGTATAAAGTTTTAGTATTGTGGACACGGGTATAATATAAAATGGAGAAAAAAGTGCCCTTTCTTTTAAATTTATGATAAAATTATATGAAGTTTAAGTATTGCGGACACCGGAATAACATAAAACGTAGAAAAAGTGCCCCTTCTTTTATATTTATGATTAAATTATATGAACTTGTAGTATTGCGGACACCGGTATAACATAAAATGGAGAAAAAGTGCCTTTCTTTTATATTTATGATTAAATTATATGAAGTTTTAGTATTGCAGACACCGGTATAATATGAAATGGAGAAAAGGTGCTCTTTCTTTTGTATTTGAGGTTAAATTATATTATATTGCGGACATCGGTATAATATAAAATAGGGAAACGTGTCCTTTCTTTTATGGTTAAATTGTAAGAAGTTTCAGTATTGTGAACACGGGTATAATATAAAATACAGAAAAAGTGCTCTTTTTTTATATTTATGGATAAATTCTATGAAGTTTAAGTATTGCGGGCACTGGTATAATATAAATAGAGAAAAAATACCCTTTCTTTTATATCTAAGGCGAAATTATATGAAGTTTTAGAATTGTGGACACCGGTATATTTTAAAATAGAGAAAAAGTGTCCTGTCTTTTACATTGATGGTTAAATTATATGAAGATTTAGTATTACGGACACCGCTATAATATAAGATAGAGAAAAAGTGCCCTTTCTGGTATATTTATGGTAAAATTATAGAAAAATGTAATTTAAAAGTAATGGTGTTTTATGATTCTGCAGCTTCTTTCATTACTATATATCAGTATTTTTTCCCCTTCAACTTTAATTATTTATTTAGTAACATTGGTTATTTTATTTATTAATTTTTTTTTTTGCTGACAAAATTATAAAATTTTAAGTTTTTGCCTACCCTAATCTGATCTTGTTACGGCAAAATAGAGAAGTTCCCGGGAGAAAGTTTGTACTTCGTATAACACTTCTGTCATAAATGCTGTTTCATATGGAAAACCGACTATTTTCTTTTGTCAAAATTAATAGGGGTTCCCATTGTAACTTACCATCTTATTCATATTGTGAAATTTTATGACAGACTTTTGTTGTACGCTCATATTTTTCATTTCGAGTTCGTTTCATGAAAATATATAAATTTATTTAACCGATACGATGCTCGTTACACGGTACACGGTACACAATACACGGTACACGATACACGATTGAGAACTTTCTGTATCATTCATCGTGCGAATCGTGTGCGCTCAACGTGTGAATCGTGTGCGTTCATCGTGTGAATCGTGTGCGTGTGGTAGGGAATTTTGAACATTTCAATCGCTGTAACAGCAACAACTTTGGAAATCTTACGTTTTTCCCGGGATAAGCATGTAAAGCTGTTTTGTACTTAGCTATATTTGATATTTCTGATTATTTGAATTTCGTTTGGTTTTATGCATTTTTAACATTTTTTGAAATTATGGAAATTGGGTTCTTGTGCTGCTGATGAGAAATTAATTGTCTCATTAGAATTATTGCAATTGGAGTTAACATATGTGCTATGGTCTCATGCTCATTTACTCCATATCCTTTCGTAAAATATTATACAAGTTTTGAAAAATTAATTATATGCGTCTAAAGTCAAGGACCAACTGAGTTAGAGTTTTAGGATGTGATATTACGAAGAACATCCTTTAACTGAGGAATTTGACAATTGCAGTATGTGAGACAAGCAACACTACATTTGAATTTCGCTTTTGTAGATAAGGTCCTTTTTGATAAATTTACATCTCGTCAGTGCAACTTCAATCTAAAGATTGAAAAACCGATGCCGAAATATACTCCCTCGGAAGAATGTACAAGACTGCAGATTGGGAAGGAAATTTCCTGCTCCTACCCAAGGGTCCTGTTATTGATGTCTTCTCTACTCTACTCTACCCCATGAAATGAAATGAAATTAATAACTGGTGAGAATTCAAAAACCAAAGCAGAAACTGAGAAGTCTTTGTGTGTCATCCAAAAGAAGGGTAAAATGAGCTGACGTTGTTTTGTCAATAATTCGATAATTCCTAAAACTCAACTAAGAGGCGGATTAAGATCCAAGGATCTTAGAGAAGAAAATACTAGTCGTTTCTAAGAAAAACCTTCCTCTAATATTAAAAAAAACCACAAGAACAAGAACAAGAAAAAAGATAAAAAATGAATAAAGAAAAAAAAAAAAGAAAAAAAAAGAAAAACTCTTCATGTAAATTTTAATTTAATCTCTTTCGAACTTTCTTGAATTCAATAATTGGTTACCATAACTTGTTCATGAATTTTACTTGCCCTTTGAGTGCTTAATATTTCACTTCAGTTGCTTCCTTTCTACGTTTAAGAGGCAAGTTGACAGCATTATTGTCAGCAATAATAAAATTCAGTCGTTGTTTATTAAATCCATTTTTTCTCTCCACTGTGTATAAATATTTTTGATATCGTGTATTTTCAATATACGTTTAATTTGTATTTTCTGAACAAAATGGATATATATATATATATATATATATATATATATATATATTGAAGACTTACTTCTTCTCTCATTTATTTCAGCTGTCGTTTCTTTTGTTGCTGTAAGAACAATATTTATAACATGTATAATAAAGCAATAGATTCAGAACACAAAAATACATAAGTTGAAAAAACAGTAAATTTATTTATGCTGTACACTTGTTTCAAGGAGTAGCCTCTCATCGGCAGCATTAAAATCAAATAATGTAAAAAGCCATAATCCAAAAATAGTTAAAAAAAAAGAAGTGCTCATTACCGAAAATATCGAAGTAGGAGGCCAAATCCAGTACTAAGGAATATACCGAGTGCCATACTCGGAATGAAGCCTCAGTATTGTTAAAGGGTTAGAATTTTGATAAAACAGTAGATGCCTGTAAATCGCTAGATAAATTTTCACGCCAGACAAGTCTGACTATTGGATTGGTAAACACCATCATTGACCTCTTTTCCGACAGCAGTGGCATTGGTCTTATGGTTTCAAAATACAAAATGCCCAGGTTGCATAATAACAGAAAATTTTGTTATTCTGTACACGTTCAAGGAGTAACCTCTGATCAGTAGCATCTAATGATATGGAAAGCCATAATCAATCTGTTTTAAAAAAGTCCTCATTACCAAATATATTGAAATAGGAAGCTAAATCCAGCACAAAGGACTAGCAGAAAACTAGCCTTTTAGTCCCAGGAACTAGCCTTTTTGGTCCTGTCATATACAAAAAAAATATAAATAAAGAAAAAAAAAACATGTAATGCCTTTACGGACTTTTGAAAACTTATGCCCACTTCAATAATTTGGGATAACATGTTTGTATATATGTCTTAAAGTACGTGAATAATACCAAAACCAAAGACGAGTTTCGTCGAATCATTAATTTCCGACAATTTGGCATACAGATTTCTACAAAATAAATGCACGTGCATATCATCGCAAGTAACTGATCAAAGTTTGATACATATAGTTTTTACAACTGCATGAGAAACGACTTTTCTCCAAGAGAGACAGTTTGAAATTGAAAGATGCAAAGCTTACGTACAAATTTTGCTATCTTAAAATTTTACTATCGAAAGTGGAAAAATGTCGCAATTCAAGATATACAGTTATGAGATATGTTTCTCTTCTAATTATAAACCAATAACTCACTGAGAATAGCCTTCTCCCAAGAAAGTGGGAATGTAGTTCCCACACAGATCAGGAAACGTGAAAACATGATGGAAATGAGGGAATCTTCATTAATTCTACATGTTAATAGGAGTAATAACAAAATTACCGAACAGAGTGTTCAAAAGTCCATGAAACAAAAAGACAAATCAGATGGAAACCATCGTGAAAATTGTCGACTGTAGTCGTCCAGACTTGGTATACGCATTTCAAAAGAAATGGTTAGTTAAACCGGTTTTACGGCTAGCCAAACCTCTCCCTTCGTTGCGGTAGTGTCCGGTAGCAACTCAACAGTAATTGACATTGAAAGGTCGTAAACAGAAATGATCATCCCTGTATTAAATAAAGAAAGTTCAAACAATCAAACATCTTTGGGAGCTATATCCAACAAACTCATCGCCCAAGCTTTTCACTGTATAGTATAAGGTTAACTCTATACTCGGGTGATCGGAATTTCATTTTAAAGATATGTGTGGGAGCATACAGCTCTCCTGCATTTTGAATTTTGTTTTGCAAGTATACTAATCAACAAAAGAAACGCCCATCTACTACGATACTCAATATATTTTCTGATAGGGGTGATATGACTAAAATTATTGATATATACTTCGGAGAAGACCAATGTTTTTTCTTCGCTACTTGCATATTTATTATCACAATTTTTAATCGTTCCTAATTGGAGACATTTTATGAAACATTTTAAGAAATGTTGCTGCTTTCAACATTAAGTCAATGGAAGGTGGATTATTTGTGGATAAAATCAATACACAATAGCAGATATGTTATGAGATTGCTTGGCCATTTTGATCTTAACATGATCTTTACAGTCTTAACACAATTTTGTTAAGACAGTGTTAGATGTTAAGTATGTTTTCAAGATAATAGATTTCAAAGACGATCAAGACGTGTTAAGACAATTGAATATCAAATAAGATCCACTTGTTAATTGCGTTGAGGAACGATCAAAACGAGTTAAATTTGTTACAATCAAATAAGATATCGATTTGATATTATTTGATCGGGTCAAACTTTACATATCTTGATCGCCCATGAACGCAGGCATCTTATTAGATGTTGATGGACTGAACATGTCTTGATCGTCATTAAAAGCAATTATCTTGAAATACGCCTGATTAGCTTACACTGTCTAAACAAAATTGTGATCGTGATAAGATCAAATTGGCCAAACAAGATCATTACATATCTGATAGTGACAGTATTGGTAACCTATCTAAAAACGTAAAATTTCCATTAAAAAATAAGGTCAAAGTCGATTTCTGGAAATCTGACGTTTTTTTATTTGACGTCATGACTTGAATCGTTTTTCAGATTGTTTTTGTTTTCGACGCATTTCAGATAATTCAGTGATGAATTCTATACTAATTTAAGTCTCCTGTCATTTATACTAAGGTAACAATGGAACTGTGAACGTATATTCGTCTTGCATATCAAAAGTTCCTTTGTGACAAATATTATAAACAATGGAATACTATTTCTCCAACAATTGTTATGTAATGTTTATTCAGTACGGAACAAATTCTGCAATATGTGTTCCCGTGGCTTCACGGCTTTTGCTAGTGCCGGTACCAGGTCCAGCTATCCCGAGTTTCTATCGTTATTTATGTTTGTCTCTTGTTTTCATTATTGTTTTAAGTGCAGTTCCCTTGTAAATTGTGACATGTGATTGTAGGTTCCGGCCATTGTAGGCGTTTGCTGTTGTCCTTTTTTGTATTTGATTTAATTTTATCATACATTTTACACATTCTGTACGAAGTATTTATGGAAATCACAATTTTTATCAAAAAGGGGACATCACATTTGTTTTTATTTTACTGGCATACCTTGAATTATGTCTTTCCCATACTGGAACAAGGCAATTGTTCCTGCAATAGCACCAACACCAGCTGCATATTTAGTTGCTGTAACTGTAAAATAACATAGTCACGTGACTAAATACTGGCTTTTTAGATATATATAAGACAAGCTAGATAGGCAGACATTTGCTTGTGGTTTTACAGCTGGTTGCATACTGCTAACAGAAGCAAGTCTTTTTGAATCTCCCGTGTTCTTTCGTTTTTTAATTTGAATTATAAACTTTCGCTTACCACTGTATGAAAAGTATATTTCTATGACGTTATCACAACCCTCAGGCTTTGATCATTCATGAAACCAGTATTTTTGATGGGATCGGTTAAAATCACAACAAATTAAAGAAGGGCGTATTCAATGGGTTCATTATTGTACTGTCAGATTCAGAATCATTTTTTAAAAACAAATTACGGTTTATTGGCGAATATTTTAAACAACTCTTACACTTCACCGTATAACCCAAACGGATGTTTAACGTATATTAAAAAATATATCCGTTTGTCTCCATTCAAACACGTTTGTCGTTCGTTCTTTATCCGATGAATACAATGGTGTCGGTTTTAACACGAAAAAAAAAAACAAACTTTTAACAGTGCTCAAAACTTGCAGCCGCTTTTACAGTAAACTGTATGGTGCAAATGTATGAGAAACGAACAAAAATCATTTTTGTGCGATAGTAAAAAATTTTGTTCTATCGCGAGTTACATTGAAAATGTACAAAAACCGGAGGCATGCAGTCTGTATAGTGAAGATGTAAAGACCTTGCACCGAATAAAACGAACTCGCATCCAAATTACAAAGGAGCGCTACCGGACTACCATCGAATAAAACCTATTTATATTTATATTTATAAAATACCGAATGAGTACAGAAAACACGGATTATACACGAAAACGCAATTAACGAGTACCGAGAACGGATAGTTAACCTTCAAAACTATCTAATAAGAAAATTAAGGAAGTTCGCCCCTCTTGTTTTGAAATTTCGGTCAGATTTTCGGATATCCTTGGTTTGAACCACTTCAAAGCATAATATGTGTTGCCCACTGACCCCCTTTTTTATCCATAATTTTATTTGACACTTGTTTAAGAGGATTCTTTAAAAATTTCTTTACATATCATTTATTTTGAGTTTCGTTTCCAGCCAAAATTGTAATTACATGTACTTATATCTCGAAAACGAGATCATTTAATTTTCAATTCCTTTTTGCTTAATTACTTCTTTTTCCATTTCGTAACAAAAAATAAAATTTAAGTATCGAAGATTCTAACTACTTTAAAAGAAATAAGCGTTCAGTAACTTATTTGACAAATAAAATCATTACGACGATCTTGACTAATATAATTCCTTTTCACAAAATGTAAGCGAAATGCAAGGCAAGAGAATGGCATTACAAAAGAACTGAATGTTCAACAAAACCTTTTCCATCATTCAATAGGGATGACGGTGAAGTTATTTTAATGTTTTTTGGCATATGCAAGAATAATGTTTCAATATGAGCACAAATCAGCAGATATATAACTCCCCAAATAACTAAATAAACAACTTTAAACAGCAGCATACAGTATCTTCTATTTGATTACCACATAGAAAAACCGTAATAAATTGGTTTTATTTGGTGCTCGTCGGTTTCCGCTACAAGTTCGCGAATAGAGTGGTTTAAGCCGCTCTTATACCTCACCGTATAGCACAAACGTATGAGAAGCGGACAAAAATAATTTTTGCCCGGTGGTAAATATTTTTATACGTTCTCGAATTGCAATGAAAGCGCACAAAAAACGGAGGCATACAGTATGTACACTGTATAGTACAGGTCTTGCACCAAATAAACCGAACTCACTCCGAACTGACACCGGAACCCTACCAGACGAGCAACGAATAAAACGTATCTATAGAGTTAATATTCGGGACGAGTACAGAATAAATGGATTGTTAACGAAAATTTACCGTACGAGCACCGAGTAAAATAAATTAATTTAACTCATAGGAACTATATGAACTATCTAACAAGAAGATTAAGGTGATTTGCTTTACATGTTTTGAAATTTCTGTCAGATTTCGGACTCCTCTGGTTTTAACCATTTTAAAGCATAATATTTCTTTGTCCATGGGCCCTTATTTTTATACGAATATTTCATTTTACACATCTTTTTTAGCATTCTGTAAACATTTCATTACATTTTATTTATTTTGTCACCTTTGTTAATGATCAAACCTTGCTTATGAAAAATTCCGAGGAGTTCCGTTTACCATTATTATTCCTCGAAAATGGGAACGGCATCTTTGCAATTCTTTTTCTTTAATTACTTTTTTTCAATTTTGTTACAAAAATCCTGTTTACTTTAAAATTTAGTGGCGAATTCCTTTAAAAGAGATACATGTATGTGTATCTTTTGACCGCTCAGCAACTTATTTGACACAGATAATCAATACGGCGTACTTCACTTATTTAATTTATATTCACAAAGTGTAGCAAATAGTAGGGCAAAATAATGACCTGAGAAATGAACTGCACGTGCAAGATACCCCTTTCCATCCTCGAAAAAGGCGAATCGAAGATTCTTAAAACCAAGATCGGGTTCACATTATAGTCTCTAGAATAGGGGATGCTGATAAACACATCTAAGTATTGAAACGGCGAAGAATGGAAAACTTTTTATGTTTTGGGCATAAGTCAGAATAATGTTTCCAGATAATTACAAATCAACAGCTTATGCATGACTCTTTACTTAAATAAATGAACAACTTAAAAAATTATTATGTAGGATCTATTGGATTACCAAATAAAACCCATAAAAAATATATTTTATTGTGTGCTCGTCTGGTAGGTTTCCGCTGTAGGTTCGGAACTCGAACGCTTTATCCGTTATATCTCCGGTAAAAGTCCGTTTCATCAGTTAAATCTAGCGTAGATGAACGCATGAAAGACGGACAAGTATCGAATGAATAACTTAGTAACAACTTGTACAACGCATGAGAATCGAACAGAATGTTAACCTAACGTACATTCACCGTACATTTTGCGCGGTGTATGTACGTTCCAAGTTTTGAACATGTTCAAAAAATTTACCTGTACAAAAGGAAATGAACGAACATGCACCGTATTCATAGGATGAAGAACAAACGACAAACGAGCATGAACGGAGACGACCGGATGTAATTTTTTATAATGAAACAAAGTGTTGCGAAATAGCTACAAGTAGTGCGAAAAATTAAAAAATGTAGGTGTGGTGAGCCACGATTTAAAGGTAAAATATGTCGAAAACAAATAATAATGATAAAACACCATAAAACCTTAAAAAGTAAAAAGAAGGGGCCAAACGTTTCGGTCACTAAGACATTCATCAGTGGTGTACAGGGACAAGGAAAGTAAAGAGTGGGCGTGTCCGAAACAAATTCCGATAAAACTACCCAGTAAATTTCATGCGTGACTGAATTGTAAACACGCTGATTTTGAACCTAATCGATAACAGGATAGTAAATAAAGATACACTATATAAATTCAATATCTCGAACTTTGTTGATCAATATAAATGTTATTATTGAAATGTGTATGTAAAATTGTAATTGTAAATAATTAAAATGGTAATAATAATAATAGTAAAAGACCAGATGAGATATGACAGACAGATGAAAATAATTATGAACAGAACTGTTTTTTTTACATTCATACTTTTTGGGCGAATACTGTCCAAAAAGTGTATGATGCGTTGTTCTAAAAATTGTCTGGATTTTTCACCACTGTCAGTCTGTACCATCACGGTGACTTGCATGTCGAGTTCATTATGATGTGGTCTTAGAAAATGGTCGCCGACTGGACAATCATCCTGTTTCTTAAGGGAGTGCTCAACAGAACGATCATCGAGGCGTCGACAAGTCTCTAGGACGTACACCATAGAACAGCGTTTACATTTGATAGCATAAACTAAGTTTTCGGTTATGCAAGAAAAACCGTTGTTAATCCTGAAGGTATTGTTGAGGCCTGGACTTCGCTAGTTTCCCATGTAAAAGGGCAAGTTGAACATTTTGACCGCTTACATCTACTGTTACCAGAATAATTATGTTTTTTCTTGTTGCGACCACTTTTGAAATTACTCTTGACGAGATGCTGACCTATGCTTTTCTCTTTTCGGAAGGCTGTCAAAGAAGGGATGTGAAAACATCGGCCATCAAAGGATCCTTCAGGACAATTGATTTAAAGTTCTCGATTAAAATATTTGGTATCGCAGCATTGTGGGGATGATACGATAGGACCAGAGGGACACGATCATCAGTAGAAAGCTGCCTTGGTCATAGTATGTTGCACCTGTCCTCTTTGGCATCGGAGTCCAGAGCCTTGTTGATAACCTTATTTGGGTATCCTCTTTTACGGAAAAATGTAGCCATCTTCTGACACTGCACTGAGAAATCTTGTTCGTCACTGCACCGAGAAATCTTGTTCGTCACTGCAGAGTCGACAAAGTCTCAGAAATTGAAACTTCGGAATTGCATTTTTGCAGGACACCGGGTGACATGATGAATAATTCAGATAGGATTGTATGGCAGTTGGTTTATAAAATACAGATGAAGAAATAAGCCTGTCATTTATACGACATTCAATGTCGAGAAATGGGAGATTTCCATCGCTGATGGTGTATGTGTATTTAATGGCCGGATGGAAAGAGGAACAAAGTCGATAAATGACTGAAGCTCTTGTTTGATGAGAGATGATGCACCAAAGGCATCATCAATGAACCTTTTGTTAAGTTCCGGCAATGGGCCTTGGTACTGAGCAAACATCTTTTACTCCAGGTAACCAACAAATAAACAAGCGAAGCTGGGTCCCATTTTGGTACCCATAGCCACCACACCAGACTGAGAATACAATTCACCATTAAACTGAAAGTGTTGCAGTCAGAATTTCCCGAGCCATGACCCTTTCCATACCCCAAAGTGAATATTTATGAACAAACTTGTTCTCGTCTCGATACAGCTGAAATATTGCTCAGTAGACGTTAAACAATATTCAATCAATCATTAAACTGAAAGTTGTTCATTGTAAGAACAAGTTCAGTAAGTCTCAGAATAATATTGGTGTCAAAGTATGGATTGGGCCTCCTGTCCAAGAAGTGTTTAACTGCTAAGATAGCATCATTGTTGGGAATGCTGGTATACAAAGCAGTTATGTCCAAAGTGAAAATTTGAAAACCAGGAGCATCCGAACGAAACTTTACAAAAGGTTCATTGATGATGTCTTTGGTGCATCATCTCGCAGCAAACAAGAGCTTCAGTCATTTATCGACTTTGTTTCCTCTTTCCATCCGGCCATCAAATACACATACACCATCAGCGATGGAAATCTCCCATTTCTCGACATTGAATATCGTATAAATGACAGGGTTATTTCTCCATCTGTCTTTTATAAACCCACTGCCACACACTTCTATCTGAATTATTCATCATGTCACCCGGTGTCCTGCAAAAATGCAATTCCGAAGTCTCAATTTCTGAGACTTTGTCGACTCTGCAGTGACGAACAAGATTTCTCAGTGCAGTGTCAGAAGATGGCTTCATTTTTCAGTTAGAGAGGATACCCAATAAGGTTATCAACAATGCTCTGGACTCCGTTTCCAGAGAGGCCAGGTGCAACATACTACGACCAAGGCAGCGTTCCACTGATGATCGTGTCCCTCTGGTCCTATCGTATCATCCCCACCATGTTGCGATACAAAATATCTTAATCAAGAACTTTAAATCAATTGTCTTGAAGGATCCTTTGATGGCCGATGTTTTCACATCCCTTCATTTGACAGCCTTCCGAAAAGGGAAAAGCATAGGTCAGCATCTCGTCGAGAGTAATTTCAAAGGTGGTCGCAACAAGAAGAAACATGATTATTCTGGTACCAGAATATTCCACTTGCCATTTTACATGGGAAACTAGCGAAGTCCAGGGCCCCAACAATACCTTCCGGATTAACAACGGTTTTTCTTGCATAACCGAAAACTTTGTTTATGCCATCAAATGCAAACGCTGTTCTATAGTGTACGTCGGAAAAACTTGTCGACGCCTCGGTGATCGTTTTGTTGAGCACTTACGCTCCGTTAAGAAACAGGATGATTGCCTAGTCGGCAACCATTTTCGCCCAAAAAGTATGAATGTAAAAAAACAGTTCTATTAATGATTATTTTCATCTGTCTGTCATATCTCATCTGGTCTTTTACTATTATTATTATTACTATTTTAGTTATTTACATTTACAATTTTATATATATACCTTTTAATAATAACATTTATTTTGATCAACAAAGCTCGAGCTCCGTTTGCGTTATAAGGTGTAGTGTAAGATAGGCTTTATGTCCGTTCATCAGTTTAGCCTACCGCACATGAACGGATGCAAGCCGGACAAGTAACAAATGAATAATAGAGTTAGAACGCATGACAAGCGAGCAAAACGTCAACCTATAGTGCATTCACCTAACAATTTTGGGGTATATGCACGTTCAAAGTTTTGAACATGTTCAAAATTTTTCAACGTACAAAACGGACATGGTCGAAAATGTACGAATGGACACGAACGGATATATATTTTTTAGGAATGTTCGGCTTCCGTTTGTGTTATAAGATGAAGTGCAAGAGGGGCATGACACGGACATGTACGGTAGGTTTCCGTTTATTCGGTTTCCATGCATAGTACAGTACAGGGAACATTCAAGATTGCCGTTTTTGTGATCCCTAAGTGATCATTTTGTGATCCTGTAGCAGTCAATGATTGCAATCAAGGATTGTTCTACTTGCAATCAATGGTCATACGGGTGTATGCGATCAAAGATCACAAAACAATTTGCAATCATTGATCCCAAAAGTTATGATCAGTGATCACAGCTTGTGGTGCGATCCTTGATTGCACAGGGTCATCAGTGCGATCATTGTGATCCTTGATCGCAAAGTAATATGATCCTTGACCGCCAAGTACATAGTTATAAGTTCGTTCCATTTACAAACATATTTAATTTGTATTAACGGGAAGTTTGAAAAACCGGAAAGTCTTGAAATGCATACCTGGTCCTTCATATCTATTGAATGCATTAACATATAGAGAAATAATTCACAAATATTTTAAAAACTAATAGAAGATCTATAAGATGATAAATTACTTTATGAAATTAATTCTAAAGACATCACGATTGCCGGAAGAAAAAATGTGAAATAAGAACTTAAAACTTTAATTTTCGTAATCTATAGGACTGAATCAAAAAGATTTTTTGGGGATTTTTAAAAATGATTTATTTACAAATAAATTGGCTTAAAATGATTGTTTCGTTTAACTAAGAGGTAGAAAAAGTGGCCGAGAAAAACTGCTATTGTTGTCTGAAATTTATAAATTTGAGTGTGTATTGAATAAAAATTAGAGTAGCCGATCAATTTGTTTTTATTGATATCAAAAAATTATTTATTAATGCATAAAAACGCATAAACTGCAATTGATTTTTACTTAAGCAAAAGGTCAAAACCGTGACCTGAAGGATATCTTGTATATGTTGGAATGAGGCAAGTACAAAACACATGTACTAGATTTTCAACTTTCATTGTGTATTGCATGAGCCTTGGATAACCATTCTGAATTTCTGTGATTGATTTTTAAAGACAGTTGATTAATAAATATATATATACAAAAGATCAAAACCGTGGCCGGAATTACATATGGTGTGGTCAATCAACTGTCAAATTTTCAACTTTGAATGTATATTGAATAAAAATCAAATTATCCGGTAAAAAAATGTTTTTTATGTGGTAAATCAGCTGTTTGAGAATCGGATAAACCATAGATATGTCTCTGAAAAAATCAGTCAAATTTCTGTTCCATATATCATATGATAATTCATTTACAAATAAATGTATAATTTTGGAAAAAGAAATGATCCGCAACACTGGATTGAAATACGCATGTTTGGAATGATCTACCCAAGCTTGACTTCGTTATTTCTAAACAACTTAACTGCAGCAAAGTGCAAAATAGGAGCAAAATTTAATCAATGCACATCAAAATATATAAACAAATTTCTCCAATAACGTGTACAAACCCTTGTCCAAGGGATACGACTCTTTCATAAGAACTTGGTCGGTAATTGTTCGAAATCTTGTTATGTGGATGTATTATACCTATCAAAAATATCACAAATAGGAGATACCCACCCACCTCTGTCATCTAATTTAGCAGTAATTCTGTGGATTGTAAATACGTAGTTTTATGGATACCAATTCATATCGTAATAAAATAAACGTGTCAAGCTGTGTGACACATTGTTGTTAATTGGCATCATTCATGCATTGATAATGCTTTATATCGGGTTCGATATCATTATTTGAATACGCAACCGGTTTGTCAGAAAATCGGAAACTGCCGGAAAAACTCTGTACTATTGATATTTAATTGTAAAATTGAACATTTTTTTTATTCTTCCGATATCGGTGCATTTCCTTTGGGCGCAAAATTTATTTCAAATGGGCACAAAAAGTCACTTAATTTGGGCGCAAATAAACTTTTTTCATTTTGGCGCAATTTACCTGTATTTTACCTATATGATGTTAAGTTTAATAACATAACAATAATATTGAATTTAATAATATTGTAAATGATAAGAAAATGTAACAACAAAGATATGGACAGTGCCTCTTCTGTTAGCCAGACAACCCCAGTCCCAACCCCCTTCCCCCTTTCAACAATGGGAGGTTGAAGTAAGGACAGGAAAATTCTATGTATTTATTTACCACTGCGATCTGAATGAAATTAAAATATCAAAATGTTAATATCATATAGAATTAGCTAAAACGCTTAAAGTCGAAGCACTCTACACAATAGTATCATATATGACGGTATATGGATTTATTTACATGTATTTTTTAATTGATCTGCACTGAAGAGACATAAAATGTCGAAATGCGCATATGCAAAATAAAATTAATAGTACTTGGGTATTTACCAGGTGCCCGTTTTTTTAAATATGCTAACTGTTTTTTTTTTTTAAATATGTTAATTCTCAAAAGCCATGGTAATACTTATAGGGTCGAATGATCAATGCATGTATTTTAAGTAAATATATGAATTGTTTACCTGTAAAATATAACTTACTTATCTGTACAATTTACCTGTGTGAAATATTCGCCCATTTGGAATACTTCAGTTGCGCCCAAATGAAATTCCCCTACTTTTTAAAATGCGTCCAAATGAAATGCGCCATCCTATATTACTAATAATGATCAATAATCTTTCAGATAGCATAAAACGCGAACAAGCCTACCGATAATGAGATCTTACATTAGGATTATATTATAACAGAATTGACGTATACCGTATACCGAATTTAACATTACAGGGGACAGTTCAATTATAGCGTGCTGCGTGTAAAGCCGTATGTGCTTACCCTCCCGTAAAACCTTATGACACTCCTGTTTGTAGGGATTCACAGTATAACTTTCGATTTGACTCGTCTTCATCACGATCACGCCCCAGTACAATATTTTCAAGAGTAATCGCCCAAGCGTAACAGCCTATTTGTAATTTTTGTCAAGTTTTGCCTAAATTCTGCCGGAAATTTAAGTATTGATTACAATGTATTTGTGACTCGATTGCCCAGGTCAATTAACATGTCTGATAAGGCACGTGAAGTAAATAAAAGCACTCACAGGTTTAGCAACAGACCTCTATGGAGTTGCCTTGTGTGCATGATGAAGGAAGATGACCTTTAAAACTTTCTATGATATTTCCTTTCGGTGTAAGTGATCACTGAATGGAATATAAGTAGTTCATTCAGTTGTATCGCCAGTTTATTGACTGTCTATGATTTTATGAGACTACATAATATATGTATATATTCCGTTTTAAGTTCGGTAGTTCTGTCAAGGACAAAAAATAGTGTGGTGTGTTTACGGTATGCAATAGTGTATTTATGTCGCCCGAGTGGTAAACTGGTTCCCTGCTGATAGTTGTGTACTTGGTATGGTTTGAGTGTGTGTGAGCAAGAGACCAGTGTGTGAGTCGTCTGGTGGATTGTAGTTGATCGTTTGACATTCCGTAAGTGATTGAATATTAATATAGCAGTGTAATTTGAATACTAATAAATCCTGTTACATTATGCGGATTTAGCTTATCATTGGTAAGACGCAGATTTACCATAATGGCGCTGCGAGCACTGATTCTGCTCGTTAAGCCTATGTGAAACGACAGGAAAGTTTTCAAACTTGGCCGGGGTTCACACATGAAAAAGCAGAGAGGACGAATATAGAATTTGACATTTTCAACAATAGATATGAACTGATTTGGTATATAAATGGTTTCAAAATATTTGTTTTGATAAAATTCAGTTATTGAACGCAGTGCTATAATAATATAGGCTACACGGTAAAAAGTGATTTTTCAGTGCACAAATGATCACGTGATCGATAGCGTGATTGATCAAGGTGATTCCAGTTGGCTAATTATAGAACAAATGAAAATAAACTTCTGTACATTAACCTTTTTGGCAGGTTTGTTTTTATATCTTTAATGATATTAAATTTAGTGACAACCGGAAATTGAGATTGCAGTAAAATCGCAATCTCTACTTTATTGGTTTTCTTGAATTGAATTATTGACATTTTTTGTTACAAACTTTTTGGGAATAATAACTGCAATGGCTTATCAACAACCGAAAGTCAGAATAATTTTTGTAGCTATCAACAATTGTTAGAATTGCCAGGAGTTGGCAAAGCAATTGCAGACAACATTTGGGAATTTAGGGAAAAAGGTAAAATAATTGATGAAACAATATTGGCAACAATACCATATCTTAAAACATTCCGTCAGTTACTGGACATTGTTGATTTCACGCCTGTAACCGGTAATATGGATTTTAAATTTCATGGCGAAACAGATTCAGATTGTGAATGTAGCGAGCCAGATCGAACAATTGACGAACTGTTTACACGCAAGTCAACACCGATAAAATCAGGAAAGCTCAAACGTGAAAAGTCATTATACTATAGCCCTACAAATTCAGATGAGTGTAACACCGAGATTAAGCATGATGTGAAAATGAGTTCTGAGTTGCCCAGACCAGAAAAGCCGGCACCAACCCCACGATATTCAGATAAAACAATCTCCATGAACAAAGATGTGCCTAAAGAAACATTGTTTACCCCTAGTCATTTTAGTTTAAACAGAACCACTAAGCCAAGGAATACATACGAAGCTGGCCCAGCATCATTAACGTACATTTCCCAACCCGGTATGGGGGAAGACAAGTTGTATCCCAACCCGATACGGGGGGAAGACAGGTTACAATGAATTCATGGAGAAATAGTACACCTGCTGCAGGTATTCAAAATAGTGAGTTTGCACAAATGAGAAGGAGAGTTCTGCCTTCCCCACCATCATCTCCGCAAACTTTACGGAGAAGGATATTGCCGCAACTTCCGACTGTAACATCTCGAACTCATTCTGTTAAAACAATCACACTTCCCAAGTCATTGAAATACGACGGTTCCAGCAGTTGGCAGGCTTTTTATACAAAATTTACAAAATTTGCTAAAGCATCAAATTGGTCTGTTGACGATTGCCGGAATCAGTTGTGCTGGTGTTTGGAGGGAAGAGCAAGTGAGTTTTATGCTATGCTTGCTGACCGTGGTCAAGATAAGAACTATGCTGATCTCGTTAGAAAGTTTGAAAAGCGTTTTGGCTACCAAGAGTTGCCCGAGACTCTGCAAATGCAGTTTCTTTGTGCAAGACAGAAACCAAGCGAAAGTATTTAGGATTGGGCGGATAGAGTTTTATCCCTAGCCACGAAAGCATTTAGAGATTTGCCAGATGAGCACATGTACAGACAGGCTATCCTTCGCATATGTCAAGGCTGTAGTGACAAAGAAGCCGGCAAAAGTGCTGCGACCTCTAGACCAATGTCTATTGAGGACGCAGTAGATAAAATTAAATGGTATCAGCATACGGTCAAGGCTATCTACGGTCAGTCTGTCAAGACTCGAGATTATCCAGATTCGGATCCTGAAGACGTTTCCACATATAAAAAGGTGTCAAAAAGAGTCAAACAACGATGATAATATGGCATTGCAAGACCAAATTAAGTCTTTGGTGTCAAGTGTCCAAAGTTTGACTACGGATATGGCTTCACTAAAGAAACAAATAAGTGAAAAACCCAAACAACGAAGCAACATAGTTGCCGGACAAAACGCACAAGGGCGTGGTCGACGATGTTTTAATTGTCAAGAAACTGGACATTTTAAAAGGGATTGCCCAAAATTAGGAAAAAAGGGTGATAAGTTTAATAAGGCAGATGATAATGATTCTTTAAACCCATAGGGGTTGGCCAAGGAGGTTTAAAGTCAACCCAAGAAAATAATATATGCCTCAAACAATCAATTGATAAGTCACAGGGGTCCAAGGAGTTCAAATTTTCAATACCTGAGGTACATGCGGATTATACCAAAAGTGATAATGTAGGTATAAGCAATCAGGGAGAATTGGATAAGGGAACTCAAGTGGAACCAGACCCTGTGAGGCAGGAGGTGTCTGGAGCCGAGACCGATGAAGTAGACGGTCTTGGTAGAACCTTGAGTATTTGCCAGCTTGGTCTAGCGGCAATGATGAGACTGGATCTTGAGGTCCAGGGTTTGGCAATTACAGCAATAGTGGACACGGCAGCAGAGGTCACAATTGTGTCTGACAAAGTGTTTCAATCATGGGACGTCAAACCCGGTATAATAAGAGACCTCAACATGCACACTGCAGGTCGGGGTATGTCAATGAGAGCAAGTATAACAAGTCCGGTCAATATAAAAATTGGTTCAGAAACCTTCCAGTGGAGTGTGTATATAGCTCCAATTGATGACGACATGCTCTTGGGTTTAGATTTCTTAAAACATCACAAGACTACCGTTAATTTATGCACTGATAAGTTAAGTATCAAAGGAAATGACATCCCGCTAAAATACGGGAGCATTCAGGGTGCATCAGCAAGTACTTCTGAAGTTAAAATCTGTAAAACAACGATTGTACCCCCAAACTTGGTGACAATATTGCAATGCAAAATGACTAACAGGTTAAAAACATTTGTCACTGAACCACTTGTCAAAGATATACTGATGCCTTGTGCAGTCTATCATTAGGATGTCTTGCCTAAAATTTGTTTTGTAAATGTAACTGATCGAAATATGACTTTAAAGAAAGGGCAAGTAGTTGCTACAGCATCAGAGGCTGACATTTTGACCAATGACAACATAAGTGTGGCAGAAATTTCATCTGTTGTTAAACCGACTAATGTAAAGCAAAAAGTGCCTGACCACTTAACTCACTTGTTTGAAAATTCAAAGGGGGAGTTAGACAAGGACCAGAAAACTGACCTACTGTCTTTACTGATAGATTATCAGGACGTCTTCGCAAAAGATGATTTCGATTTAGGGGACTTCACCGCTATTCAGCATACTATTGATACTGAAAATGCCCGACCAATTAAGCAAAGAATGCGGAGAACCCCATTGTGTTTTGCTAAAGAGGAGGATGCACATTTAAAGCAAATGCTTAGTGCTGGAATCATCGAACCATCGACTTTAGAATGGGCGTCCGCTCCAGTGTTGATACGGAAGCGAGACGCAAAAATGCGATGGTGTGTCGATTATAGAAAGCTGAACTCGGTGACCAAAAAGGATGTTTATCCATTGCCATTGATGGAGGAATGT
>MJUU01053699.1:9357-20385 GCA_002080025.1 Modiolus philippinarum | reverse complement strand
AAAAATGTATCTGGCAGGTCTGTACCTCATCGAAGATGGCCACCATCTGGAACATAGTTTTTATAATGGCTTATTGATTTTAAGGGGAACCTCTGCGCAATTTTTGAATTTTTATTTGAATTGTGGTCTGAATGTTTTAATTTCAGCAATATGTAAGATACCTTGATTATAAGGGGAACCCCTGCCCAATTTTTTTTTGAATAGTGATCTGTTATGGGTTGTAATGGATGGTGGATCTTTGGGTTGCCATGGAAACCAAACAAGAATACTGTAATTTAAGAAAAAAAAGTATTCTACTAAATTTGATGTTTTGTTTTTCCTATTGGAAATGCCTTTTAAAATATGTCAGCCATGGTCCAGGTGAGCGATACAGGCTCTTGAGAGCCTCTTGTTTCCTCAATTTCGGGCGTAATATTGGGTTTAAGTCAACAAATGGCTGTTAAAATACCAAATCGTGATGCAATTCATGCATTATTGTCATATTCAACACACATTTTGTGTGTTTGAGTTAATTTTATGGAGACATAGACAAAAAATTGACAATTTTAGGGGAATTGTTTTCTGGGTAGAGGTAACATTTTCGGTATTCAGAGTCAGATTAAACACTCCTTGTTTTTCTAATCAATTTTTTAAGACAACTAATGTATCGCTTAGATCAATCAGATGCCGGCAAATCTGCAGATGATATATCCGGATTTGACATATATAACGATTAAACAGTGGACTTTGGACAAATCTGAAATGTTGAAAATTCCAATTTTTCATTAATTTTGGGCAAAATATTGAGTTTAAGTCATCAAATGGCTGTTAAAATACCAAATCATAAAGTAACCCATGCTACAATGTGACATACAACACACATCTTGCGTGTTCTGGTTATTTTTATGCGAACATAGAGAATAAATTGATAATTTTAGGGAAAAATTGTTGGGGTAGGGGTAAGATTTTCCGTATCCAGAGTCACATTTGACACTCGTGTTTTTTCTAAGCAATGTTGTAAGACAACTTATATATCCCTAAGAGCAATTTATTGGCATATCTGCAGATATTTCCTCCAGATTTTGCATGTATAACGATTTAACAGTGAACTTTGGACAAATCTGAAAATGCCCATTTTTCACCAATTTCGGGCAAGATATTGAGTTAAAGCCAACAAATAGCTGTTAAAATACGAAATCACAATATAATTTATGCAACCTTGTCATATACAACACACAATTTGCGTGTACTGGATATTTTTATGCGAACATAGACAAAAAATTGACAATTTTATAGTAAATTTGTTGGGCTAGGGGTAAGTTTTATGGATGTAGGAAGTTTATAATACTTTAAAATTACCATAATTTGTACCAGTTATAAAGAAAACATAATGCACTTCTATTTTATACCAACTTTTCATTAATTTGAACCACTCATAGATGAGACAAAAAAGGGACAAAACTTTGTCGAAAACGAAAAAATTCAAAGATGTGTTGTATTTGTCTACTTAAAAGTGATAGTTTGGTCATTCAATACATACTAACATAATGTTAACATGCTTAATTTTTAAAAATGGACATTAAAAGACTAAAAACATTCCAAGAATTATAAAATGAAAAACATTCTGGTTTCTAAGGACCATTGAACTTACACAATTTCGAGAAAAATGTTAAAATTCACGTCAACATTTCGAAGGGGTAGGGGTAAGGTTTTTCGATTTTTATATAGTATTTGGTATAGAAATGGTACTTATGTGGTATATTTGTAAAGCTAATACCATCAGCTATCATTTTATACCATTTTTGTAATAACTGAGAGGTACCAATCAACAATTTGAACCTATTGAAAGAAAAACTTTGATCAAAAACGAAATTTTCCAAAATGACTTTGGGTGGGTCTAAAAAGGGGACCTGTTTCAACATTGCGGTCAGGTTATGCTCATGTAAACATATTTAATTTTGAAGAGGGGATATAGAAGGACTGAAAAATATGGCTGGGGTTCATAAGTAGGTCGGGGTGGTGCACGGGGGGTTATTCCAGCCCATTGACTATATTATTACGCAGTTCAATTCTACATTTTATTTGATTTACAAAACATGAAATACAATCAAACATATATAACATTAAAATCAGTTCCATTCTCTACAGAATTACAAGATACATTAACATGCACACTAATACATAAAATAAGAAATTTCTGTTAATATCTTCAGTCAAATAACAAGTTTTGGTCATACTCTAATCCTAGGGGCTTGCTCTCGTCCTAGAAAAAAAAACCTTTTGTTTACCATCAAATATGAATCTAGGAGAGTTTTTTTCTCCGATTAAAAGAAGTTTTTTCTACCCCTGTGCTCTTATATAGCCTTTGGGCTCTTCAATTAAAAATCCAAAATCAAAGCAATTCAGATGTGACATAACGACATTCAAATTCTCAAAATCATTAAATTTTGATTCATTAAATAGATTTTCTCTAACACAACATAAATATACTATTCGCCGACGTTATATGTTACCTGTAACTTCCAATTAATATATATTTATGGTCAGTTTAAAATGTCTGTGGAAGAGGGCAGGAAGCTTCCTTTTTAAGGAAAAAGTTTTAAATTTTAAGTGTAAATAAATCTGATTGAATTTGTTAAGGATTGAATGTACATAAACACTTCAACCTAGTCTCAGGTTGCTGCAACATTCAAAACCGGCATTATTTTGATAAGTTCGGTCAAAAATTTCATCCGATGACAAAACATCTGATAGTAAAATGATTGAAATGAAGGTGAAAATTGCCGAAAAGGCGAGTATGATATGAGGGGGGAGGGGGGGTCCCATAACAGCCTAACAGCAAATTGATTTTTCCAATAACAGATAACAGATAATTCAAATAAGTGATAACTGCTAACAGTGTATATAAACTCCATAACAGCTAACATATAAATGTAAAACTTGGATAACAGTCATCTTATTCAATAAAACTTGCTTGTGGAGAAGATATACATTCATATGCCATTATTGTTCATCATAAACATGTTCATTGACTTCATTATCAACAAGCGTAGATCGTATTGCAAGGCAATACCAAGTCCCCTACCGGTAGGACAAGGCTTTATTACACTAGCAAAAATAGTCAAATATGTTTTCTAAGTCCAAGGCCCATAACTCTGTCAAAAACCAGTGGACCGGAACCAAACTTTTACTTGGTCTGTAACTTATTAAGGTAGACTCACAAACAAAATATCAAATCAATACCAGGTAACGCTTTAGAAAATAAATGCGGAAAACCGATATTTTACTAAAATTTTCAAAGTCCAAGGCCCAAAACTCTGCCAAAAATCAGTGGACCCAAACCAAACTTTATCTTGGTCTGTAACTCATTAAGGTAGACTCACATACAAAATATCATATCAATGTCTGCAATGCTTTAGAAAAAAATGCGGAAAACTGACATTTTACTAAAATTTTCAAAGTCCAAGGCCCATATTTCTGTCAAAAATCAGATGACATGAACCAAACTTAAACTTGGTCTGTAACTCACTAAGGTAGACTCACATACAAAATGTCAGATCAATATCTCCAAGGGTTTAGAAAAAAGGTGCGGAAAATTGATGCGGGACTGACAGACGGAAAGACGGACGGACAGAGCGCAAACCTAAAGTTCCCTTCGGCTATCGCCGGTAGATGACTTAAAAAGTACTTTATTTGTTACTCATTATCACTGTACAAGGCGAAAAATACAATAGCCCTAAACTTTTTTTTTAAATGTCATGGATTAGGCTAGTTGAATTTTTCAGACCCTTTTACAGTTCTACCCCTCTAGTAGTAACAGGTCGAATGAAGTCTAATTCTTTTCGTGAATAAAATTATTGAGTCCTATCTCAGAACTGACTACTCAAATGCCACAAGAAGTATTGTCTTAGTTATTCTAAGAATGAAATGCGCAGTTGAATATGTATTGCATTGTCTTACTGCAGTTTGTGTTTTATCAACATGCTTTTCAGTTGTCAAGAATCTAAAATTGAATTTTCATTGATTAAATTTTCTTTTGTCATCATGTAGCTATCGGTGTTCAATTTCACTTCTTGTATGAGTGTTTTTCGATTGCATCTCTTGTCTTAGAGATGAATTATTATTCATTCGACTAATTTGCCATATATGGTCTATTCTGATTTCTATATAGTTCAGTATATGACTGTTTTTTTAATCATATAGTTACTGTCTGCAACTGTATAACTTCTTCGTCTACATTCTGGTTAATCAAGCTAATCCTAACTTGGAATTGAGCAAAAAAGTCCCAAAACACCGTTAAATTATATGATATTAAAAAGGGCAACAAGTATATGAAATACAAAAATACCAAAGTTGCAAAAATGAACAGTAAAATTAGTTATGCTGTACACGTGTTTCAAGGAGTGACCTCTCATCAGCAGCATTAAAATCAAATGATATGGAAAGCCATAATCAAACAATTGTAAACAAAGAAGTACTCATTACTAAAAATATCGAAATAGGAAGCCAAATCCAGTACTTAGGACATCCACCGAGTGCCATACACGGAATGAAGCCGTAGTATTTCTAAAGGGTTAGAATTTTGATAAAACAGTAAATTTCTATAAATCGCTAGGTAGATTTTCGTGCCAGACAAGTCTAAGAAAAACGTGTTAAGTCTTGAGGTTATAAAATGTATGTTGTGGTGGGAGTTTATTTTATTTCAAATTCCCGGCACCTGAATCGGTTTTCAGGGGCTTCGGCTACAGAGCTGTCGCCAGTTGGTGGATAGGGGAATGCCCTGTCTATGCAGGGCAGTGAGGTCATAATACAGAAAGCCTGACCGCAGACCATTGTAGCCAAACTGTGTGGAGAAATGCAATGCTCCATGCAGTAAAAAGACCCCTTTTATATTGTCTAAAGAGAGCAGAGTCTCTGGGACTCGTATAGAAGGCTAATTTTCCTGTCCCTACCCATTTCTCTCATTTTTCAGTGACAATCAAAACTCGTTGTCTCTTCCATAACTGCTTCTTTCTTCTCTTACTCATATTTTTTGGATTAACTTTTACTTGTTCTTGTCCTGATATAGCTGAAATACTAATCAGTCAATCAATTTATTTCAAATTTAACTATAAAGAAAAAGCTGGTCAAATTAACAAATGCAAATAAAAAGTTGAAGTGCAAAATCGACTGAATAGTCAAGTTGTAGACCAACAACTTATACAGTTGTAGGCAACAGCTATATAATAATGCAGCAGGTGCGGACGGGGGGGGGGGGGGCTGATTTGAAAACTTAGAAGTGGAAGGAAAAATCGCCGAGCGGAGCTAGACGCGAAAATTTTTGGGTATTTTTTTTGTAATAACACCAAACTGAAATGTTCAATAACAGCTAACAGTGAACTGAATATTCATCATAACAGCTAACACAGACCTACCCAGTAACAGCTAACACAACATTATATTTTGCAATAACAGCTAACAGAGAATCAATTTTACCCAATAACACAATAACAGTTAATACCCTTGCCCCCCCCCTCCTGACATTTTTGTCGAACTTTCGGAGAATTTGAAATTTCAAATTCAGTTTGAAATCAGTTGAAAGATTATAAAGCTAAAATACAAAATAAAGATTGATAAACAATTTATCGGGTTTTTGACAGCTTGCCATCTTCATAATCTGGCTCAAGAGATGATATTTCATGATATATAGTGTCAAAAGCCTTATAATATGTACAAATTTATTGGGCATGTAGAACTTTTCGACTATCGAAAAAGCAAAAAAAAAAAGGAAAAAGGAAAAAGAAGCCTCGTTTTCTCTGATTTTCTTAATTCTAAAAAAACAAAAGCCATTTTTTTTGTAGTTTTTTGGTCTGCAAGTCTCGTCTAATTTTTGAAACTCCGGTAACATAAACTATATCCGGCAGACATTCTTAACGAAATACTATTTTTTGTATGTGATGTTTTAAAAAAATTGGAAGGCACAAACTTCAATCGTCTTAGCGAGATACATTTTTGAATTTCAAATTTTTACGAATTCCTGATGTCACATGACGTCGAAAATTGAAGATATTGTGGTAGGTAAGTGTATTTCTGCTTTGTTTGCAGTTAAATAAATAAGTTTTCTTACACTTAAAATAAGGAAAATTCTAATTAAGACAATCAAGTCCAATTCTTAATTTTCTTACCCATTCTTCAAGAACTAGGACAAACGTAAAGGTTAGTATTAGGCATTTGAATGAGATTTGGCACTTACTGCCAACTTCTTTATCCTGTGGAAATCATGAATTACTCTTTAAGTAGTCATACTTGCTTTCCTGCAATAAACACAATACGGCAGAATTGGGGTCAATTACATTGCAATGTAATGCATTATATTACAATTACATTTGAAAATTTAGCATTATATTACAATTACAATTACTTCAAATTTTGAAAGTAATGCATTATATTACAATTACTTTACAAAAGTAATGCATTAAATTACACATTACATTTTTCAAATTTTATCGCAAAAAGAAACGGTTAATCATGCATTTGCATTTTAGTTACAGTGAATACTATGAACATGTTTATGTAGCAGGAAAAGACCAAATTCAATCAACTACTTAAAACTATAAATTTCTCTTGAAAATGTTGCAGATTCATTAAAAAATATAAGTGAAAAGATCCATTCTCCGAGTTGAAATTTCTGTACATGTGTATTTCGTTGCATTTACATGTTATTTATATACTGGTACAGTATTATCTCTTTTACTATGTATATGTAGTTTATATTTTCCCCTGTTTCATAATTTTTCTGGAACAATTTTGAAATTTAATAATTGAGCCCTAAGGGTTGGGGGATAAATGTGGGCTAATTTCACCTTCACTGTGTTTAGTTCCTGTGATCTTTTTCAAAATTTATAGAATTAACTTTATATGTAATTTTTTAGAAAAACAAATTAGTTTAGTTGCCTGTACATATATATATTCATAGATGGTTTCTTATAACTGACACTTTAATTAACACCATTAAAACCAAAATCCACTTGCCAAGGGAAAGGAATTAATTGAAATGTTAACTAATTAAGAGTTTTACATGTGACTATTAATCATTGATCTTTGAACTAATTATACTTTGATCACTAGAAGCTTGTGTTTGTTTTGTAAATTAATGATTGTAAATTTTCAATACTAGAATTGAAATTAAATGTTTTTCATCATAAAATTTCTGAATGAAAAGAAAATATTTTGTTTTATATGAAATTAAATGTTTTTCATCATAAAATTTCTGAATGAAAAGAAAATATTTTGTTTTATACTTTTAGATAAGTTGCAAGCTGGCAGATATACAGTAAGAGAAAAACAATGTTCAATATTTACATGGAGTTCCAATACATTTCGCTAAAACATATGTTTTACTTGAAAAGCTTTACCCAAGTTTCAAATTAGAAAAAAGGTAATGCTATGTAATGCCATGTAATGCTTAAATTACAGACATTTTTGGAATGTAATGCATTATTTTACAATTACATGTAATGCTAAAAATGGAACATTACACATTACATGCATTACTTTGTAATAATGTAATGCATTACAGGGCATTACAATTACACACTAGCATTACCCCATGCCTGCAATACGGTGAATGGAACTTTTATCAATTCTTCATTTTATACATGGCGGTCAAAATACCATTACTCCAAAAAAGAAACCAGAAAACACCCAAAAATGTGATAACAAATTTTGTGAGTTTTAACTTATTCAAGAACTTTTAATAATTGATTTTCGTGATTTTATTTTTATCATTTATTCTCAAAGCAACGCTACAAGACTTGGGAAAAGCAAAAAGATTAAAGGTTAAGGTAAGTGTTTTAGAATTTTGACGTAGATATAGCCCTGACTGGTGAGTTTTCACGAGGCCGACGGAAATCACGAAAAACCCGTTCAGTAGTCAAACCTGCTACTGAAATGAAAAATCCCTGTAATCCACATAGTATGGTGAACAAAAGTTTTACCCATTCAACATCTAAAAAAGCGGCCAAAATACCAATACTCCAAAACAAACCAGATAACAACAAAATTCTTATATAAACTTTGGCGTTTGTGAAGGGTGTTGACATTGAAATGTGTCCTATCTCACGACTCAATCTACTCATTGTGCAAATGACTTTAATCAAGCAAATGAAACTGATGGCTATTGAAAGCATTACCGGTCCAGTAAAGAATATGAGATTAGATGGAAAGTGGTTTGGAAAGCAGGGCTCTTCTCCATACCCCAAATTGAAGTACTCATCTCCATGAACATCCACCAAAATGGCAGGACACACAAACAACAAAGGAAATAACAGTCCACTCCAAGTTAGAATACGTTTTTTATTATTTAGGAAATCTGTTCTATTATGTCCATTTGATTGCATTTTAGTCAGGTTGTTGACAATATACATGACTGAAACAAACATGAAATAGAACGTACTCATCCATAGATAATGGAGGAGAACTCCAATGACGTAACAAAGTTCCCGGATGTCAGAAAGACCGATGCCAACCATGAAAAGAATTTTTGACATTACAAGTGAAACTGAAATATTTTCTAAATTTGAACCAGGTATGCTGGATGACAAACCAAGTTTCCTGTACAATATAATCAGAAGAATTAATGCTGCAACTGAAATTGAAAAACAAACGTACGTAATTATTGTCTCAATAGAATAACTGTCGTATGAGACTTCGAAGTGATCATTGCACCCCACGTTGATTTTTGTCCAATTATTTATCCATACATTTACAATAGTGTTGTCGCATATTCTTGTACTGCTATAAATTGTTTTCTCGCCGGGGGGTACATGGATACCTCGTAATTTGTTCGTCCTTATTCCGGTTTCGTTTTCATATATGTCAAAAACTGTCCATTTTATATTTATCTCCCTTATGGTTTCCTTCTTTAAAATAATTTCATATCCTAACTTGTCATCAAAGAAGTACATTTGCCATTTCTTTTTATACATTTTATCACGAAACCTTTTCATTTCGTGCCCAAACATAGTTTTGTTAATTTTAAATATTATTTTGTCTAAAAGTATAACTGATGAATTCTTATCCCATATATAAGATGTTTCAGATCTAGAGAAGACCATCCATTTACCAATTTCATAGCTCATTCCAAAAGTGTCTACAATTATATCTACATGATCAAATATTAAAAGCTTGTTTGCCACTAGTTTGAAGAAATTAAGGACGAGCTTAAAATTAGAAATTCTTTCTTCCCCTAGACATCTTCCTTCTTCATCCAACTGAAAAAAAAAGAAAAAAAATGATATAAATTTCTGAATATATAATGAAGGTATATTGAATAAACGCACGTGAATAAAAGTCTCCACAATTACATGATAAAAACCAAGCAATGGAACAACGCTTTTATTCTTGTTTTTTATCTTGAAGTAACAATGAGGCCTTCAACAATATGAGCACTGCTCATACCGCATAGGAAGTTCGAGACGACCCCTAGCATTGGTTTGAGCAGCATTCATTGCTAGATGTCGAGCGACACTACATCCATGTATTATTTCATGGATGCGGGATCGTCAACAAACATAAATTAAGTAATTCTTACAATCGCTGTTACACTGCCCAACAAAAATAATAGCAGAAGGCAATCACGACATATAAGTCTGAATGAGTGATAGATTAACCGCATACCATGTAACCTTCCTTCCAAAATTTATGCCAATCTGTACAAAGTTTAGTATACCTTAAAACTTTAGTGAAGCAGGTCCTGGGGGTCACACTAGCAATCTCTTAAAAAATTGACCCTTTGCTCAATTTTTTACTTAAATGTACTGATGCCAAGAAATTAAATATAAAGTGAAACAACAACAAATATTTTAAAATCAAAAGGACATGGAATGCCATTGATTTGATTACACATTGCTTTGGGAGTTATAATTTAATTGTAAAGTAAATTTTGTATATTTTATAAAAAAAATTCTCTGAATTTTATGCGTAACAAATTGTTTATAAATAACTTGAAAAAAGGTAATCAAGTCCTCTTAATATTGTCAAAATTGAGTGATCATGATATAATTTCTTTTCCCATATAAATCTTGATAATGGAGAAATATTTTTTGCATGATATTCATTTTTTTCATTTCAAAAGAGGACAATTATTGTAGGAGCTCTGTTGAGCCCTTAAGTGTAATCCATACCTGAAATGTAATCCGATTACACTTAAGGTTAAGGACCACCCTTTAATGTAATCCCGGTTACATTTACGGTTGCAGGACCTCCCTTAATTGTAACCGATTACAATTAAGGGACATAGTGTACATCTACCGTAATTGTAATCGCTCGGAATTAGTTGACGATTTGCAGCTCATGTAACATAAGAAAAACGTGTGATTTCTGTCCTTGAGATGATAAATGAAGGTTTAGTGACCATGTTAATTTTGTTTAGATTAGATCAATTTCTCGACATCTATTAGTGGTAGATCAATAATATGTATGTCACAAATTTCCATACAAATCCCAGTATCGATTAAAAATAGTCTGACCCGATAAATGAAAGGAGTTTTTTTGTTGCTGTCTGATTGTTCTTAGAATAAAGGAGTAAGTCGGAGGGAGTCGCATGCAAATAGTGATTCTGTGATTCGAGTTAACATAAGACAACACATGCTGGTCACCTTTCCTACTGTTTTTTTTATCTTCGAATTGTTTTAGAGGGGGAAGGAGGGGTGTGATCTCGGATTCACGTGAAAATAATGACAAAATCCCGATTTTCCCAGCAAATAAATCACTTAATCCTGATCGCGAAAAAATGAAGATTCCTATTCCGTTTATCATGGGTCTTGTTACGGGTTATTGCCGAATCAGCCCGTTGAATAAAACAACTAATCACGGAGTCCCGAAAAAGATTCTTCCGTCCCTCATTTTTCGATTCCATTACAACGGTTGTCATTAGAAAAAAAAATAACCCTCGGAATAGTGTCTACAAATCTTTAACATCCTGTCTGTACATTTTCAGGCGATTCTTAGCCACTTGATTTATTCCCAAAGAAACGCTAGCAATTATGGTATTTCCAGAATAAAAAAAAC
>MJUU01053696.1:0-26461 GCA_002080025.1 Modiolus philippinarum | reverse complement strand
TATATATATATATATATTCTAGATTTTGTAGAAGCAGAAAAATAAAAATAAAACTATACATTGTTCCATTGCAGGTTTACAGTCCTCTGTTCCTGAGCCATGTAAAATCTCAACTGTACACAGCACAATAGGTAACTATTTCTGTTTTTTTCATTTTCCTAACGCTGTATTGACAGGTTCAACTTGTGTTTAATACAGTGCAGCAAAAATACATGCATCACAATCCCTCATTTACTAAGCACAATATATGATAAGTGGAAAGAAAGAACGTTCACAAAAGCTTTAAATTTGGTTTTAACTTCTGCATATTCAGGTACCACCTTTAATGGTATATAAGACTAAACCTGGTTTTGTTTTACATCTAAAATACTCACCAAGAGAGTAGATTAAGCTTTTCGTCTGTAATAAATCGATTCTAGCTCAAAAATATACACCAGTCAAGCGATCGTACACGAACGATCTTCATTTATTGAAAACAGCCAGAAAAAAGGCTCGTGCAACTCTGGTCTGATAGATATGCAAGTATAATCACTCAAAATACCATAGAAGTTAAAATGTTAATGGAGAAAATTTTAACCGGTTAAATTGGAAACAAAATCTTCAAATATAATATTTTTCTGGGGTTAATATGTTTTGAAAAGGGCGTAGGCCCTTACATTGTGTCAAAGTAATGCAGGAAAAGTCAGAACTTGTGTATATATATTAGCTAATATTCGACAAAAAGGTTTCATTGTTTTTTTTTTTTTTTTTTTTTTTTTGGTTTTTGTTTTTGTTTTTGTTTTTGTTTTTTAGTCTGAGGGGAAAATAATTACAAATATTTGATCTCACGTTTCGTTTCTAAGCAAAGCACAGGGAAATCTTAACGAAAAGATTCTCACATAAAATTATTTAATAATTTCAAGAAATTTGTCATTGATGAAGTAGAACCCATGAGACAAACACTTTACTATTCATACCAATCAAAATAACTCTGGATTGAAAATGCAAAGAAATCTACCAATTGTAATGACAACTAGTAAGACGTCAATCTTATGTTAGCGCACCGTAGAATGGTCGAGGGATGTAATTAATAACCGATCACGGCTATTAGACTACGGGGCAATCTCTATAAGTGGTCCAAATATGGCTCAAAGTAGGTAGCCCTCCCCAACCCTCTAAATTGCATTTCAACCATATCAAACCACCAAATCTGGATGACAGCCCTATGTTAGCGCACCGTGGAACGGTCAGTGGATGTTCTTAGTAACCGATCACGGCCATAAGACCCCCAGAGCAACCTTTATAAGTACAAATAAACACCAAAAGTAGATAGCCCTCCCCTTCTGACCTATTCTAGCTATGGTAGAACAGGTCAAAGCGGTCAGGGCTCTGACCAGAACGGTCAGGATTCTAGCTAGAACCATGACTGGTCAGAGCGGTCAGGATTCTAGAGCAGACTTAGAGCAGTTCTAGAGCAGACTTGATACCTTTTCTAAGTTAACTTAGAGGAGCTTTTATGACTGCTCTAAGTTAACTTTATGAGAGGTACATGTAATGTCTGCACCCCACTGTACATGTACGTGTTAATTTAGATTTATTTAGAGAGACGGGAAACAATAACCCAACAACAACAACAAAAAATAAATATAAAGATTTAAAAGTGAAAAATACCCAAACAAATACACCTCATTTTTAATATTCAATTACTATATTTTCAACAACTTAAAAATACTTTGAAACACTACTTGAATGGTTTCAAATTCAAACGGAAGATACTAATCCCATTGCATTTTCCCACTTAACATCAAAAAGTTTGGTTAGTCAGGCTGTAAACATTTCCGGAGTCTCTGTCTATTTGTGAACATTATAACACTACAAAAGATGTCGTGTTTATTTTGTATTTTCATGTTTATTATTTGTTGTTATCCTCTGGGATTAGGAAAAGTCCTCGGTGAGTAATGGTTTGTTATTTCCATAACATATGTTAATAAATAATGAATACATATACACAAAACACAAAACATTATTTAACATTGGAAAAAATAGCAGTTTCGTTATGAGTACATTTTGTATATGTCTGTTGAACATGAATTAATTACTTTTCCGTCACCACTTTTATATTGATTTATATGTTTATATGTTTGAATTTAAAATGAAATACTAGGTGCCATTATTTCGATTTTCCTTGTTTGCAGTTTCAATATTTTTTTTATTTCCACCTCACAGAAATATGTTGCAAGCACTTGAGTTGGTATACGGACGAGAGGGGTTTAATTTCGATTTCCTTTGCTTAAATTTGTGAAAAATCTCGAATCCGGTCAGTTTGATAGAACATTTTATATTTTGAACGTTTAAAATGTATAATATTAAGGTTTATGGTATGATGAAGTCGTTTTTATCTGTCCAAGAAACATTTTTTACCATCCCTATAAAAGCGCATATGCAAAAAATAAATTCACAGTGACTTCGGTATTTAGTTATTTGTTACCACTGGGTCGATGCCTCTGCTGGTGGACTGTAAGTTCCCGAGGGTATTCACCAGCCCAGTAGTCAGTACTTCGGTGCTGACCCGAAAGCCGATTTCATTTCAAACCTTGCTATATCTAATTTTTTGTAAATTTCGTTGAAAACTAAGGCGAGTATCTCCCTCACGCAAAGCTCTGTCCTTAGCTGATTTTGGCTTTACATTTAGATCATATTGGGTATTTGTTCTCTATCAGTTTTAACATATTTGATTTTATGGTCTTCCAAAGTTTAGATTTTATCTGCACTGAAGAGACATAAGTTGTCGAAATGCGCATATGCAGAAAATAAATTCATAGTGACTTCGGTATTTAGTTATTCTTCACCACAAAATGCTCATAAATCATATGTCCCGACACCTGAATCGGTTTCAGGGGCTCCGGCTTCAGAGCTGCCGGGTGCGTCTACGGACGTTTGATAGGGGAATAACCTATCTATGCAGGGTAGTCGGGTCATAAAACGGAAAGCCATTGTAGCAATACTGTGTGGAGAAAACGCCAAGCTCCATGCCGTATAAAAACCCCTTCTGAATTTTTCAAAGGAGAACATAACCACTGAAGCCTAAATTTCCTGCCCCTACCCATTTCTCCCCTTTACCGTTGGCAATCAAAACTTGTTTTTTTAAGAGTCAATTCACTATTATAGTGTACTTACAGAATAATACAAGAAAAAATACGAGGTACCGATAAGTTATATATATAGCACCTCTTTTACAAATTAAAATATTTATCGCACGAAAAACGCGGTAGCGTTTTGAGTGCAATAAATATTTTAATGAGTAAGGCGGTGCTATATGACCAAGAAAAACGTTTAACCGACAGTGCTGATTATTTCTTACATGAATTACAGCTAGTTCGCAACAACGCGCAATCAGCACGTGATTTAAGACATGTACACTTTTCAAGGATTGATTTATCAGTATTGATGGATCGGTATTATAAGGTAACCAGTGCTTTATTTTATTCAAAATATTTCGCTATTTTTTACTTGTTATAGTTTCGGAAATGGTGGGAGCTGAAAAGCGAGAATTTAAGGAAATATACCAGAGGCCGGGTGCAGAGATCGGATAACCCCCTTGTTTGAAAAAAAACTTCGGATACCCCTTATTTCGGAAAAAAAAACAAAAAAACTTGAAAATTTCATGCATTATTTGGCCAAAAATAAGTTGAAATTTACAAAATTCACTGTGCCCGCTTTTTCAGGAATTCCATGGACCCCCCCCCCCCCCNGATATGAAGGAGATATCAGCCGATGCTTTGGCAACAGTTAGATAAAAGGCATTTTTTTATTTAGTGTTTCCAACAGGGAAGAATGTGGATCCGAAAATTATACTAGAAAGATTTGAACTCGCCATTAATTAAGTGTATATTGTAATAAATTAACTACAATACTGCGATTTGTATGGCACTGACGTCGATTTAAATACGGTACTTTTACCGGAAAGTGTGTGTGTGTGGGGGGGGGGGGGGNGGGGGGTAAATCTGTCGTATTTGAAAATAGTATCAAGGCACAGTCGTGCAGATTTACTTGTTGCAATAGTGGTGACTGGTCTATTTACATAATTTCTGAAAAGGGGCGGAGCTTCAACTGTGCATTTACTAAATTTGCATAATATTAATGCACCGTTGGTAGGTCCTCACACTCCCATAAGGTTCAATGTGTTTTGTGGAGCGAGATTTTGATATAGTGCAATATCATGAAAGGCCGTCAGATTATGCACTGTTTAAGCATTGCCCTCCGTTTTATTAGTATTAAACCATGCTAAGATCAAAGGATTCATATTACATAAAATATTTCAGCAAACTTAATATTTGTACATTCTGAGCAATAGATAATACAAAAAAAACAGGTCTTTATGCATTCATGATGAAATGATATAGTTCAATGTTGTTTAAATCTAAAAAAAATCAACATTTTTGTTAGTATTTATTGTGTTTAATACTTGAGTCACTAAGTAAATGAATGGGCTATGAACGATTTTCACATCCGGCTCTCCAGAATTTGTTGTGTCATTTGTATATCATCTATAATTAAGAATTAGATTATTGCAAGCGAGCTCTATGCAAATTATTTTAACAAATTCATACCTTTTATTTTCCAATATTTTTTACAGAGCGACAGGTCTGAAAATGTTCTTATTCACACAGAGCCCAGTTACAATAATTTAGAGCACTAGTGATTATAAGAATTTAGAAATATATTAGAATTTCTAACGCATCCACTTTGAAAATTCCAAGTGGCTCTTAAAGGGACGATATTGGGTTTGAAACCACAAATAAAAGATGTCGGAAAACTGCATGCAAAAACATAAACCGACATAGAGAATTCCATATTCGTTATTTTATTTAATAAATTTGCACATAAGCTTATGAAATAAATTAATATTTTACGAAAATATAAAAAAGGCTATTTTAAAATCGAAGCGGGTACAGGTTTGATCTTATTCCATTACTGATTGAGAAATATTGTATGACTGTTTAATTTAGTTATATATTTGAAACAAAGAAACAAACAAATATATATATGAATTTAATAAGGACAACAATTGAAATTTTGTTATGATAGATAAGGTTTCATATCACATGGAACACTCGTTGCTAGGTGATGGAGAGGTTAATGTCCACTGTTGATTTCAGTTCCGTGTCTTGGGTCAGTTGTAAATTTTCATTCTTGTAATTATTTGATGCGGCTATATGAAAGGTGTACATTATTGATCATTTGATGTTGTACAAGACGGGTATGCGCTATTGGATTTAGAGCATATGTTTGTTCACAAAACGAAGTAAGAGCGCCATATTAGAATACAAACTAAGGCAAGTGTTTCCTGGTAGAACGAAGGGAGTGTCAAACATATAATAGTGCACTAAAAAGGGTGGCTAATGTACGAGATTTCAGGGCACAACACGCAAAGCGTCTCTTTTTTAAATGAATAGATGTGTGTGGTATAGATCGCTCGTCATTTCAGATAATCAACGTTCAATTAAACAATTCTGAATTTAATGATAACTTTCATCATATATACCCAAATGATATCAAAATTCAAGAGAGCACTGATACCCCATCCTTAACTTAAAACTCTACATTGACAACTCTGGATGTCTGAAAACAAAATTTTTCGACTGATTTCGACTTTCCAATAGTGAACTTCCCGTTTTTAAGCAGTAAAATTCCCACAACTCCGTCATATGGTGTCTACATTTCACAACTCATTCGCTATTGTCGTGCCTGTAGTTTGTACAGCAAATTTTGTCGACAGGACGTAATTACTTTCTCAAAAACTTATACAACAAGGGTATGTTCAATCACTATTGCAATTGTCACTACAGAAGTTTTACAGTCGTCACCATGATTTGACAGACCGTTAGAATTTTTCTATTTCACAGATGCCAATATATATCTTTGAGTAGATCCAGAGTTTATTACTGGACTGACAAACACTGATTGTGACAAAACCGGACTTTTTGCTGGCAGTGTGAAAAAAGCTTACCCTTCCGAAGCACCTGATGATACCCTTAGTTCATGTAGGCCTTCACTATGCTAGTGCTTTTAGTTTCATGGTGTTCTTGTTCATTTTTGTTTAATACTTGTCTTTGTAATGCTGTCTTACTTCGAGTTTGATAAGGATCGCCACTTGTTTTTTCCCGACTACCCCGTTTCTTCACCAGACCTTGCTGCGTTACTCTAGTATCTTTACATTAATCTAGAAAGAGTTCTTGGATTTCAAACAAGGTCTTATACAGAGATATATACATGTACTGCATGTTCTCTGTTTGTTTATTATTCAATTTTGTTTTTGTTGTGTGTGTGTGTGTGTGTGTGTGTGTGTGTGTGTGTGTGTGTTTTCTTGTTTTGTTTTTGTTTTGTTTTGTTTTTTGTTTTGGTTTTTTGTCTTTTTTTTGTGTTTTTTTTGGATATTTTGTTGTTTTTTTTTGTTTTTGTTTGTTTTTTGTTTTGTTTTTGTTTTGTTTTTTGTTTGTTTTTTGTTTGTTTTTTGTTTGTTTGTTTTTTAATTTGGATTTTTGTTTTGATTTTTTTCTAAATACTATTTCAAGACCAGCCTGAGATACCTATACCATCATACATACAATGTAATGATGACCATATCAGCCCCCGGTGACGCGCATCTAATATAATGCCTCTAATAAATGGTTTATCCGGACTAATTAATGTCAGTAGACCCTTCAAAGTCAACAAAGATGTATAACGTTTTCATTTGATAGTCCAACTAAGGGCGTATTTTTGGCTGATAATTGTTTTTTACTTCTAGTGATATTCCATATAAAAATTAAACATATTTTACATGAAATATATCTCAAATATGCATTTGCTGCATATTGCTGTATATATTGGTTAAAATAAACAAGTGCGAATTTCTAAATTTAAGCATATTATATTGAAGTAGGGGTATAGATGTGAACAGACAATGAAAGGATATGGAGTAAATGCACATGATACAAAGTCTTTATAAATACATGGTAGAACCAAGAATTTCAAATACGCATCTATCATTGGTCTTCATCTTCAAGTAACCATAAGGCATTCAACAATGAGCTTTGATTTTACCATATGTACATATCTATGTCATGGTAACAGAATAAGAACAGCAAAACTATTCATATTAAGGGAGTACGAGTCTCAAAAATTTTGTAATTAGAATTTAAATTCTGACCTTTTTTCTTGAAGAGCGCATCTAATGGAACAACTTGAACAAAAAATTATGAAAATCCATGTAGAAATTTTTGAGATATAAGACGTCAAATTTTGGCGGGGAACAGATCTCTCTAGAGTTTTCCATCAATTTGCATAAGATGTTTATAGGCCTTTAGATATATGAAATTATAATTGGAAGTTGATTAGATTTTATACACAGTCTATTTTATGTATTTTAAAGTGACTTATGACCAAGAAAATGTGATCCATGTGCAAAAAATTTTAGCACTGTTTGAATGGATAAAACCCGAGGATATAGAATGCTTCTGAAATCTGAGGCTCGTATTCCCTTAAAAAATCCAAAGAAGTAGTTCTCCAGAATATAAATGTGAGTTATTCAAAATTAAGTCAAACTTTTTTACAAATAGAAAAAAAAATAGTAGCGTGTTGCTTTATTACATTCGAAACATGTAACAACGCTGCATTTAGTCAATAAACCTTGGTCATTTTAAAATAATTAATTTTCTTACTTTTCGTTATTGAAAATTGGGAGAAAACAAACAAGCAAAGAAATACAAAATGCATATCACAATGTACTTTTTTGTTCCCATATTCCTCGCAAAAATAAGATCCCAGCGAAAATATAAACGTGGAGAAAAACCCGCTACTGCACCGAACAAATTATGCATTGCAGGGATTTAGTTTTTCTTTTTTTTTTCAAATTATACAATCCATATCTTTTTCATTATGTAATGTTTAACATTAGTCATTTATGGTGAATTCAGAAACATTGAAACCACATTTTGTACAATCATTCTTTGGATATTACGTTTATACTGCAACCCTCTTTTTTTATATATATCACAAAGATTCGAAGCAAGATCTTATTATACACTTTCTTCATTTCACAACCAACTTGTGATTTAATAAAAACTTTATATTCCCCTATGAGTGAAAACAAAAAATATCAACGGACAACTTAAAAAGGGAACACTTGTAGTCCTTTAAGCATCAATTTAAGATGCAAAAGTATCATAATATAACATACTTTGTTTATTTTTAGGCGTTCCTGAGCCATGTATAATAACACTAAAGAACAAACAGACCATAGGTATTTATTATGCTTCTTGTGCTTTTATTGTAAATTTTTCATGGTTTTATCAATTTCCTTTTAAAGATGCATGACCACCTCTTATAGTGCAGGGATCAGCAAGGAACATTTCCACCTTACCGTACGGCTAATTCTTGCTATAACATGAAGGAAAGTATACTCCGCATTGATTTTGGCCTGTCTTAGAATATACAAGAGGTGCAGTATTGGAATAAACGGGATAAAGGGATACAACTTAAACCTTTTCCGAAATCATTTTTTGTCATTGAAATTACTCGCTTAAGATAGACTAGATGTTCAAAGGCTGAGCCTGTATCGCTCACCTGACAAAATGCTTCCATGCCATGTAAATACTGAAACTTATAATGTACTTTTACCGATGGTGTCTAAATTCATACATGTACTATGTTCTCAACTGGCACCATTGTGTTTTTGTAAAATCTAACTGAAAAGAGAAATCTTTCTAAAGGACCTTCCTAAAATCATCCCGGCCAGTACAGTTTCAGTGCAGATGATAAAATTATGATTTTTTCCTATAGGGTCCAATGTTGAACATTGTTCACAGCTTGGAACCATGATTTTTGTCTGATCTGACCGAAATGAGTAGTCTTTGTGAAGGACCTTCAATACATCATTCCATTGCAGTTTGATAAATTTCATTAATTAGTTTCAGAGCAGCTGCTAAAAATGATAATTTGCCTAAAAGGTCCTATGTTAAACAATGTCCTGCAATGGCAGTCATGTCTTTTATTGGATCAAAATGAAATGAGCAGTCCTTGTAACAGTACCTTTCATACATTATTCTTGTCAAGTTTAGTTGAATTTGATTCGAAATCTGCAGTTTTCGATGAGAAAATGAAAACATGTTTTTTTTTCTATAGGGTTCATTGTTAAATTTAAGTTTCCCGGTAGCGTCCATGCTTTTGGATCCGAACGAAATGAGCAGTTTTTGAAAAGGACCTTCAACATTTCTTTCCATTAAAATACAGCTGAATTTGCCTCAGTTGTTTCAGAGGATAATATGAAAATTTGTTGTTCCCATAGGTCAAATATTAAACAATGCTCCGTACTGATGGCCATGTTTTTTGTCAGATCGGAACGAAATGAGCAATCTTTGTAAAGACCATTAAGTACATAAATCCTGTAAAGTTTGGTTAAACTCATTTTAGTGGTTTCAGAAAAAGTATAAAAATGTAAGGTTTTTCCGTAGAGTCAAATGTTAAACATAAGGTCCGCGCAGATGGTCATATTTTTTGTTGGGTCAGAACGAAATGAGCAATCTTTGTAAAAAAACCTTCCATACATCATTCTTGTAAAGTTAAGTAACTAAATACCGAAGTTACTGTGAATTTACTTTCTGCATATGCGCATTTCGACAACTTATGTCTCATCAGTGCAGATAAAATCTAAACATTTGGAAGACCAGAAACTCAAAGTGTGATTTGCCCCAGTGCTGTCAGAGGAGAAGATAAAAATGTGATTGTCCCATGTTGAAACCATGTTCCGCGCTTGTGGCAATGTTTTGTTTGTTTGTTTGTTTTTTTTTTTTTTTTATTTCTTTTTTTTTATCTGGTGGGAGTGAAGTACAAAATCTTTGTTCATGACCTTTAGTACATTATTTCTGTAACGTTTGGTAGTATTTGCTTCGATGGTTTTGTAGAAGATGAAGATGCGATTTTTACCGTAAGTGACATTGTTAAACCTTAGTTTCATGCTGGCGGCCATGTTTTTTGTAGGATCGGACCAAAAAGAGTAATCTTTGTCAAGGTCCTTCAGTACATCGTTCCTGTAAAGTTTGGTTGTATTTGCTTCAGTGGTTTAAGAAGAGAAGATGAAATGTGATTTTCCTATAGGCCCCAATGTTAAACTATGTCAAGCCCCGGCGGCCATATTTTGTGTCGGATCGGAAAAAAGGAGCAATCATTATAAAAGACCTAAAGTACATTATTCCTGTAAAGTTTTGTTAAATATACTTCAGCATAACGGTTTTGGAGAAGAAGATGAAGATGAGATTTTTATCATAAGTAGCAATGTTAAACCTAAGATCCATGCTGGCGGCCGTGTTTTTTGTCGGATCGGACGAAATGGGTAATCTTTGTCAAGGACCATCAATACATCATTCCTTTAAAGTTTTGTTGAATTTGCTTGTAATCAGTGGCATAAGAGGAGAAGATGAAATGTGTTTTTCCTACAGTCTCCAATGTTAGAATACGTTCAGCGCTGGCGGTCGTGTTTTGTGTCGGATCGGAACAAAATGAGCAATCTTTATAAAGGACCTTCAGTACATTATTCCTGTAAAGTTTGGTTGAATTTTCTTCAGCTGTTTCAGAGAAGAAGATGAAAACGCAATTTTTCAATAGGATCCAATTTTAAAACTAAGTTCCGATGGTGTGGACGATGTGTTTTGTCGGATCGGAATTAAATGAGTAATTATTGGTAAGGATCTTAAATCATACGCCATTTCTGTAAAGTTTGGTTGAATTTTATTTAAGAGTAGAAGATAAAGATGCAAAAAGTTTACAAACGAATGACGGACGACGGACACCAAGTGATTGCAATAGCCCATACTGACCCTTTTGGTCAATTGAGCTCAAAATTAATCACTCATTGTAACAAAATACCGAAGTCATTGTTATCATTAATCGATAACTTATTAAAATCATTTCTCGTGCATCACGCTCATGCCCAGAAAAATACCCCCTATGACAAAGTATATTTCTGTTCATTGAAGTTTTCTTCTTTTTTTTTCGTTTTGAAAATTTGATTGGAATAGGGTTTTCCATAGTTTAACATTGGACCCTATTGGGAAATGTATTTAAAGATCTTCTCTTCTGAAACTACATAGCAAATTGGAACGAAACTTTGTCGCAGAAGTCCTTTCTTGGCCCCCTTTCAAAAAAGTGTCCAGCAAGTTTGCATTACATCGAAGATGGCCGCCAGCGGTTAACATAGTTTAACATTTGACCTTATGGGCAAATGTATGAGAAGATCTTCTCCTCTGAAACTACTTGGCCAATTGGAACCAAACTTGGTCATAATAGTCCTAAATTGGACAAGTCAACATCACATTCAAAATAGCTGATAGAGGGGAACATAGTTTAGCATTGGACCCCTTGTGAAACCATTTAAAGGGCACAATAGCTCATAGGAGATGGCGGAAAGCAGGGAGGGAACTTACTTTTATATTCGACGCTAAGGGAAAACATATTCAAATACCTTCTTCTCTGAAAGTATGTGGCTCATTTTTACTTGATTACAATGTTTCATAGTAGGTCCCCTTTTGTAAAATATGTCCAGCATGTCCGCATTACATCCAACATGGCCCCACAGGGAATATCGTTTAACTTTGGACCCCATGGGAAATCATTCAAAGATCTCTCAAAATAATAGGCCAATTGGAACCAAAGTGAGGCACACTGATCCTTAGATGGTCTTCTTCAAGAAAGGTGACAGTCGGTCTACGCTCCATCAAAATTAGCTGCAATGAGAACATAGTTTAATTTTGGATCATATTACATCAATGTCTATCAACAAACTTGAAAATGAGTTCCTTAAACAGTCAATAAAAAAACTTGAAACTGAGACCCTTAAACGTTCGGATTATTTAGACTTATTGTGTCAGCCATGGCCCAGGTGAGCGATACAGGTTCTTGAGAGCCTCTTTTCTTCTATTGGAGCTGACAATTACTAAAAGGGAAAAGGATTGTCGAGAAAAAAACTTTTTGTGGGTACATGTATTTTAGACATTAATTCAATTCTAATGACAAACAGGCTGTAAAAACAAAGATACAAAGAACAGACTTACGGAAGTTCTCTCTTGGAACACTTTATGGTCGTTCCTTTCAATTGGTTTAAACTAATGTATTTTCGATTTCACAACTCATTTTTAGCTCACCTGGCCTAAAAGGCCATTTGAGCTATTGCCATCACTTGGCGTCCGTCGGCGTCTGTCCGTCCGTCGTAACCTTTTTCAAAAATCATCTCCTTTGAAACCGCTTGGCCAATTTTAACCAAACTTTACCTGAATCATCACCAGTGTAACTAGATTCAAAATTGTGTTCGAATAGTCCAAGGACAAAACAACATGGCTGCTGTTACTAAAAAAAGCACATAGGGGCAAATTGCTGTTTTTGGCAAATAACTCAAAAACCATTATAGATATCAAAAATCTGACTGCAATAAAAGTAATCAGCATGACAAGATCTACCTGCCCTGCAATTTTGAAAAAAATTAGGAACCCGTTTTGGAGTTATTGCCCCTTTCCGTAAAAATTTCCAATTTTGATATTCTTTATTTTTTATCACAAAAACTATAACAGATAGAGGTCAACTTTAATTGCAAAAATGTTCAGCATATCAAGAACTTCTGAAATTTTGAAGAAAATCTTACTACCCATATAAGGGTTATTGCCCTTTATTGGTCAAATTTTTAGAAATTTGATACTTTTTGTCATCAATTTAAAAAAATCTTCTCCTCTTAATCCACTGGGCCAATTGTTACAAAACTTGGCTTGAATCATCACCAGGGTTAACAGTTTCAAAATTGTGTTCGAATAGTCCGAAAACCAAGCAATATGGCTGCTCGTACTAAAAATAGAACAAAGGGATAAATTGCATTTTTTTGCAAAAACTCAAAAACCGTTACAAATATCAAAAATCTGATTGGGAGTGAAAATAATCAGCAATTCTAAAGAAAATCTTAAAACTCATGTTGGAGTAATTGCCCTTTTTCCGTAAAATTTTCTCAATTTTAATATATTTTATTTTTTATTTCAAAAAGTTTAACAAATAGAGGTCAAGTGTAAATCGCAAAAAGGTTCAGTATATCAAGATCTAGCCAACCTGAAATTTTGAAGAAAATTCACAAACATTTGTGGGAGTTGTTGCCCTTTTTCATGGAATTTTCAAATTTTCATATTTTGTCGCCTTTTATTTCCATAACAAGAGAAGATGAAGGTCAAGTGTAAATTGATAAAATGTTTGCCATGCTGTGGCGACTTCAAAACTGGTGTATAAAGTTGTTCGTTGTCCGCCATTTTCAAAATGGCCGCCAAAAAAGGCGGGAAAAATTCAACATTGTCCAATTTCAGTAAAATTTTGTTTCCAAATAGATATCGATGTTGCAACTTCAAAACCGTGTTGAAAGTAGATCATTGACCGCCATTTTATAAACGGCCTCCAAAAAAGGCGGGAAAATTCAACATGTCCGATTTCAATGAAATAGATATTGATGTTTCGACTTCAAAACCAATGTTCACAATTGTTCATTGACTGCCAATTTTAAAATGATTCCAAAAAAGGCGGGAAAATTCAACATTGTCTGATTTCAATGAAATTTGGTTTCCAAGTGGATCTTGATGTTGCAACTTCAAAACAGATGCTGAAAATTGTTCGATAACGGCCATTTTCAAAATGGCCGCCAAAAAAGGCGGGAAAATTCAAAATGTTCAATTTCAATGGAATTTGGTTTCCAAATAGGTATTGATGTCGCAAATTCAAACAAATGTTAAAAATTGTTCGTTGACAGCCATTTTGAAAATGGCTACCACAAAAGGCGGTAAAATTCAGCATTGTCCGATTTCAATGAAATTTGGTTTGCAAGTGGATATTGATGTTACGACTTCAAAACAGATGCTGAAAATTGTTTGTTGACTGCAATTTTCTAAATGACCGCCAAAACAGGCGGGAAAGTAAGTGAGAACCGAACCGTCAGTCTAAAAAGAACAATCCAAGGACAATGGCAACGTCGGAAAAACAAAAAAACGAAGACATAACATGAGCATGACACAGAAAAGAAAATGAAGACACGCACATATACAAAAATGAACAACACGGAAAGTTCAACATTGTCAGATTTCAATGAAATTTGGTTTCCAAGTGGATATTGGTGTCACTACTTCAAAACCAGTGATGAAAATTGTTTGTTGACTGCCATTTTCTAATGGCTGCCAAAAAAGGAGGGAAAGTTCAACATTGTCTGATTTCAATTAAATGTGGTTTCCAAATAGATATTGATGTTGTGATTTCAGAACTGATGTCAAAAATTGTTCGCTGACTGCCATTTTTAAATTGCTGCCAAAAAAAGCGGGAAAATTCAACATTGCCCGATTTCAATGAAATTTGGTTTCCAAATAGATATTGATGTGGTAATTTACAAATATGGTTTTAAAAACTAATTACAAAATTATGTCTCATTTTCAAAACTGGTGTTGAAAGTGGTCCTTAGCAAGTACGTTTTTGTCAAAAAAGCCCAACAAAGAAATATAGTAAAACACCATCAGACTTTAAATACAGTTCAAGATATTGGTGGTGTTTGAGCTACCAAAGTTTGAGAGACTTAAGCTCAACTGTATAACTTACAATGTCAGCTTGATTGTGGCAACTGAAATCCAAGTGAGCGATACAGGCTCCTGGAAGCCTCTAGTTCTTACTTTTCATCGGGTCTTTTACATTTGGTACATGTCGGTATTATGTCGGTTAAAACATTGCTTTAACTAATCATACAATATTCTATATATCTTTTTTCCAATTGTTTTTGAAGACTACATCCTACTATAATTATTCACAAAATGTACAAAAAATATAACAGTTTTTAAAATTTGAACAAAATAACATATATTTACCTAAGCTATGGAGAAAATAAATCTCTTAGTGATACATTGCAATGAAAAAAGACATTATTGGTTAAAGTTGTCTAAGGCAACGTTTTGGAGACTATAGCAGTTTTGAAGAAAAATAACACATTGATTGATTATTAATTTCAATCGAATCATTTGAATGACAGAAAATGATTTTTCAAAAAAAGTCAATTTGAGTTATTTAAGGCTCCTTATTCAATACTGCACTAATTCTGTAAGTCAAGACATGCCTGAATCAATGCAAAACTGCAAAACTGTTTCTCCTCAAAAAAAAAAAAAAAATAAAAAAAAATAAAAAAAAAAAAAAAAAAAANTGAGTAAGTCAGTTATTGAGTTGGTAATTACAGTTTTTTTTACTAAGCAAGAATTTCCGATGTTAAATTTTGAAAGCACTGACCCCTTAATATATGTTTATCTGTTTTTGAAAATCTTATTTAATTTTCAAGTCTTATTTACTGTGGTCTTATGCTATTGTGGCTTAACACAGATCTTATTTAGAGGAAATTAAGATGATTTCTGTAAAGGTTTTTTAATACTTGTAAGTTCTCATTAATAGGTCAATATTAATGCTTACATTTTTTCCCATATACATTACATTTATGTTAACAACCTATTTAATTTCAAAATCCTGAAACATCATACATATTTCCAAACCAAGCACTGTTTCGAGAGCACATAAATGCAGATGAAGTCCAGTCATCGGATAACTCCATTGAAAAACATTTTACAACCGTAAACAACGATAGGAACTTGGGAAATCAGACTTTGTACCATCATTAACAAAAGACAGCGGTGAATTGGACCAACTTTAGAGTATACAAACCTCCCCTTCCCCTTTCTCTACCCTGTTTGCTATAGTTAAGCAAACAAACGAGTAAAGCCCACATTCAGTTAGACCACTTGGTACAATACCACTATGCTGAACAACAAAAGAATAAGACAAAACGTTATTTAGAAAGACATTTAATCTGTCAATATGTGATACCGTTAATACGTTTGAAATGAAAGTTAACAATAGAGCTGCCTTTATTTTGACTGCAGAGGACTGCTTTGAAAGTATAAAAGGGGATAATTGAAAAGTAGTATTTTGACTTTCAAACCTAATATTTAATGAAATTAGAAATGCCTTTTGGCGCCCCTTGTTAAAATAAACATGTAAAAATAATACATCTGTTTGTAGTATGATTACAAATTCCTGAGCATTTGCATCTGTAAACTTTTTATCGTGAATTTTCGATGTCCCGTGTCTATAATTCAATCTTGTGGCACTGAGAAATCAAAATTTCAATTCGAAAACGGTTACGTGTTAGGACTAAAACGATCAAGAGTTTAAATGACATTGATTATTGTAAATTACCGGGTTTTTCTTACTACCAAAGAGCCTCAAAACTAAGGGAGATTTTCAGATTATCTCGCATATTTTTCTATATCCATTTCTATAATTCTTTTTAGTTCTTTTCTTTTATCGTTTACTCTTATTTTTTATTATATATTTTTTACAGCAAAGATATTTCAATCAAAACATTCAAAAAGCATAGTATTCTTTCTTAACTAAACCGTATGTAGTAAGCTGCTTTCGGATTGGTTAATTGCCATGGTACTTTTTTGAACCAACCCCTTCACTGAGACGCTTGTTGTGGTATTTATCCAAGAGTGATCTGTGCGTTTTGATGACAGAAACATTCAGTGTAATTAAACAGATATGTCATTAACGTCGGGGTATTTTCTAAAAATACAAGTCTTTGGTCTAAATTTCTTTTGCCTTTCAGATTCGGAAAATTTTACCGCACCGCGACTCATATTGTTTGCATATACCTCTCCTTATCATGATATATCTGTTCTTAATTGACGCAGGCAGCTTATAAAAAGTCTACCGTCATTAAGTGATTAGAAAGCAAAATTCATTAGATAAAAAAAAGAAAAAAAAAAGGAAAAATAAAAACTACCCGCTTTTGAAACCGTGAAGTTGTCCTCATTCTCTAAAAAGTTCTAGCTAAACTTGTCCATTTGCCAAGTGTTCTTTATCACATCATTACCTACATGTAGTTCTGGTTTGCATTATTATGTGGCGTAAAATATTTTGCATTTGTTTTCGTATTATATACCTACATGTAACTGAAAGACATATAGGTTTTATGGATTTTAACTTGCATAAATTAAAATTTTACTAAATTTAACTGGTAAACAAATGATTATTTTCACCGAAACAATGCATTTGGGACAACTTTAGAATATAGCTTTATTGTTGTTGACGTTATCTTCAACTGTTTTTCATTTTTTAAAGTACGTCCATAGCTTTCCTCAAAACGAAGTTTTGTCGTAATTATGTTTTAACTTACTTGATGTAATGCGTATGCGTGATTGTCAATCAGTAAGTGCAAGAGACTCTTAAAACACTGCCATCCTTTATTGACTGTAGGGCAATATCAAATTGAGGGAAATAACATTTAATATGTAGCTAAGTTGAGTTTTCATTTCCATTATCAATTCTTACTGCTAGGAAAAGAAAATGTTTTTGTTACATTTCTGTATAGTTATTTATCGGAATTTTGACATTGAAGCAGTATTAAGCGACAAACTAGTTATCATTCGTTAATTCTGGGAGTGTGTGCGTGACCCCATTATTTTTCGACCGCTAGTCTATGAAGAAAACCAAATTTTTTGTATTTGTTATGTAGTAAATGTTGCAAGGTTCGTAGGGGAATAGATCTGTTTTTTTCTAGCCTTTCTGCTAACTTAAAACAGAACAAAGAACTGTCAGAAAGGACTTATGCAATACATTATTTGATTGTTTTATACTGGATGTAATAAAAAAATGTTGCCTTTTATACAACTAAACGTACAATAGAATAGATCTGCTCAGGATGTACTACTGTCTCTTTCGGTAAAAGTCGAAAGTTCTTGTATCAGTATTAGACCTAGGTATTACTCTAAGATATTTGTACTCTAGGTACTATGTGCAGTGCCAGCTACGGGAGGGAATTACCTAGTGAAGAGACTATGGCAGATAGAAAAATCCTCTTACGCGTTCCCACACAGAAGGAAAATTGTATCTGCAAAGTTGCCATAAAAAACCAAGTCCAGAACGATTCACTGGTTTTGCGGAAACAAGATGGAAAAACAAACGCAGCCCCGACGACCCAAAATTGTGGTCTTGTTGTTGACATCAGTTTTTATCCACGGGAACCAAATATTGAACCTATACAGTGTCCACCAGCACCACGCAGAATTCCACTGAACGTTGGTCATTTTCTTCAACTAACATCAAGGATTATTGAGGGAAATTTCACAAGAGGTTACTGTATGGAGATATCAAGAGGTTTGTTATGGTTGAGAACACATTCGTATATTTAATATATCAATACATTTAATACTAAAAATGAAATTTATATGTTTTTGTTTATGAGTTCCTTTATGAAAAAAGACAAAGTACATTTTGATATCAATGAAAGCGGTCTCTTATGTGCCTAAGTACAAAAATATTGCATCCAAGGTATGTCTGATTTTTTTAATGGAATGTTAAATGGGGATATTGGTATAAAGGAACAACCGATTTCTTGAATAGTAAGTCCAGTGAAATCCCATAATATATACATACGAACATATATATCAAACAATATAGTCTTCAAATAATTGTTTCCTAGTTATTTAATGGCAAAATGTTTATTTACCACATTTTACTAGATCCATAAATATCGCTAATGGAGACCTTGATGATGCTCTTTCCATTAAGGAGGTTCGCTCATCATGTTTGGGATTTCTGTCAGATTTTCGGAATTCTCTGGTTTTATCCATTTAAAAGCATTAAAATTTTTTGCCCATGGACCCCCTTAATTATTCCCATAATTTCATTTTATACATCTTTATGAGCATTCAGTAAATATGTATTTCACCAAATTTTATTTATTCTGTCACATTCATTCGTGGTCAGACCTTGCTCATGTTAATCCTATGAAAAATCAGAGGAGTTTTGTTTCCCGCCAAATTTTCAATCACTTTTAACTTAAAAACGAGATCATCAACCTATCATTTTTGGTCACTTAAATTATATTTTATTTAATTTTCTAACAGAAAACCACATTTATTTGAAACCCTATTTGAGTAGGGAACCCCATAATAGCATATCATTTGCTTATGAATTACAGTAATATATTCTGTACAATCGTAGATAAAGGAAACAACAGAAACTTCTCGATCTACATATCGAATGTTTCAAAATTTGTCATCTCAGTACCAGAGTTTATGACTTAAGGGACGACTTTAATTTACAAATTATCGATTTCCCTAACTACTACTACTTCTGCGTACGGAGAGTTTGTATTAAAGTTGATTTGTTATTAATTCCCCAAATGAGCTTGAAATTAAAGAAACAACTGAAACACCTACTTCAGCTTCGTACCTAGATCTTTTATTGTATATTGACGAAGATGGACGTTTGAAGTCTAAGCTATATGACAAGCGTGATGATTTTAATTTCCCCATTGTGAAATTTCCCTTTCTTGGCAGCAATATACCTACCTCTCCAGCCTATGGAGTTTACATTTCACAGTTGATTCGTTACTGTCGAGCTTGTAGTTTGTACAGTGATTTTTTGAACAGAGCAAAAACACTGTCCCAAAAGCTGCTTAGTCAGGGATTTGTTCAACCTTTGTTAATTTCATCCCTCAAGAAATTCTATGGCCGTCACCATAGCATCATTGAAAGATATGACGTGTTAGTATCCCAAATGAAAGTGGACATTTTCAGCTAGATTCACGTCTTCCCGGATTTGACTACAGACTTTGACATTTTCCCGGATTGAATCACCCACAGTGTGACGGGTGCTGTTAACAGAGCAGGACATGCTTACCCTTCCGGAGCACCTGATGTCACTCTCAGTTTCACTGGAGTTCACACTGTGAGTGCCTTTGTTCTGAATGTTGTGGTTTCTGGTTCTGTGCTTTGTGTCTGTCTGGCGTCATTGTTTTTGTGTCTAACGTCATTGTTTTCTGTGTTCTCGTTTTTGCCCTGTCTTTGGACTTCGATTTTTGTGAATTTCACCCCTTTGTTCCTTCGGTGTTCTACTGCCGTTGTCCCTTATGGAAAAATCCAACTGTGTGTTAACCAGGTTAGGGAAAACCCCAATTGGGGTACTATACCCCAATTGAGGTTCATGTATAATATCCCAATTGGGGTATATAGTTATACCGCAATTGGGGTATCTGGTCAGTTTTATATAGATTATTTTTCTCAATTCAATGGCGCGTAAGGAAACATTATACATGAGAAACTTCGCGATTGCTGTCATCAAATGACATATCGCCATCTACTTGATGATGCTGCATTTTACCAGCACGGGAATTTCAAGGACGTAAAATCATATATTATTTGATTTTGTCAAAATCAAAGATCATCGCAATTGAAACTGGGTATAATATCAAGGCAAGAGAAACGGGGAAAGTGTGAAAATACAATCTATTTGAACTGAAGTTTAGTTTGTATAAATAAACAAAGATATTGAAGTTTCAAACACTATTGCTACAGACTACTTTAAGACATGGACAAAGAGAGAAAACTCTGAAAGAAATCAAATGACATGTTCATTTGAATATTTCTCCCTTCTAAATTTCTTTGATAATCAAAAAATATTTTCCTAAATCTATCACAGTTTGCTTTATTCGAACGTAGAAAGAGTTTTCTTTTAGATAAGCAGCATAGAACGATTGTTAGCTCCTCAAATCTTATGTTATTTCTAAATCAGAGTCACTGGTTTGTAAAATCATAGATCGATCTGCAGAAAATTTGCATTATCCTCTTTGTTCCTTCGGTATTCTACTGCTGTTGTTTGACAACAGAAGTATATCATCCGAAAGCTCTTATCCTATAGATTTATAATTATTATGTATGATGATGCGCCATTCAACCCCTAAAATATGATTAACAAATAACTGGTAATATACCCCAATTGGGTATAACCATATACCCCAATTGGGGTTTTCCCCAACCTGTTAACATTCTTTTTTTACTTTATATTGGGGTAAACATTTCTTTTCATTGTCTATGACGTTTCAAGAGCAATTTATGTTGAGTTTTTATCGAACACTACAGCATTGAAAAATAGGTTGGATGCGCAACACAAATGGTTTATCCAAACATTTCTCTGGAAGTGACTGTACCAAGTCAGGACAATTGCGGTTTACAATATTTTCCATGGTTTTTGTACGTACTTTGTCACATACATCTTTGTATGCCGGCTACTGAAAATTCTGTTCGGAAATTTTAGTTTTACCTCGTTTTATCCATATAAATAATGGGTGACATATATGACAAATACAGTGCCTTAGTCAAATGACGAAACATCTGCGATCAGTCGGAGAACTGTTCCGTACTTCAACTGTCAGTCTAATGTCTTCCTTTATTCTAAACAATGACAAAACAGTACTATCTTTCTTTGGTATCAAATAAGATAACCAACAATCTACCTTATATCTGTGTATCTGCTTTTCGTATCTAAATGTCTGTATAATTTTCCTATTAATTTCAGAGGAGTCAAATGATATAAGTCTGTCGTTGGAAATTAAATGCCATGACCCACTAGAAACAACAACATCAAATGTTATTACTACATCAAGAACCCCTTTTACGTCAGTCCAGTCATTGCCTATGAAGGATACAACAACAGCAGGATTGATAACAACTAGACTATCGACACCTCAAACACAATTTACAACCGAAATATCATCAACAAGAGACTCCACAACACAGATATCAATTGAGACTGATTCGCAGACAAATTCAGAAGGTAGTATAAATTCCTTTTTACTTCGCATTGAATATAAAGTATGATTATGGCATATATGTTGTAAAAGTGGACATAAACAGATTTATTTAAGGAGGTTTGCTCCTCATGTTTTGGGATTTTGGTCAGATTTTCGGAATCCTCGGGTTTTATCCATCTAAAAGCATTATAATTTTTTGCCCATTGACCCCTTTATTTTTTTCCATAATTTCATTTTATACATCTTTGTGAGCATTTTGTAAAAAATTCATTGAATTCTATTTATTCTGTCACATTCATTCATGGTCAGACATTATTAATGTAAATCCTATGAAAAATCAGAGAAGTTCGGTTTCCCGCCAAATTTTCAATCACTTAAATCTCAAAAACTAGATCATCAACCTATCATTTTTTTTCACTTAAATTGTTTCTTTTTTAATTTTCTAACAAAAAATCATGTTTATTTGAAATCCTATTTATTTTCAAATTGAGTAGCGAACCCCCTTAATATAGTATTACAAACAGAGTATTGTTTTTCAATGTGTTGCTTTGGCAACGAATTAGCTAGTGGTTGTTTGAACAAGTTGAAGGTGCATGTATTCAACCCCACTCCGCTTTATTGTCCGTCTCGTAAAAAAATAGCTTATTAGGTACAAGTACCGACAAGATCATATGGGCTAAAATGTTTGACTACAATGATTATTTCTGTGAAAGAAAATCGCATGTACGAGAACGGCCACGTATGTGTACAACAGGAAACTTAAGATTTCGAATTCATTATGTTTTAATGCTGTGTAAACAATCAACAGATATGGAGTCATAAAACAAGGTGTCTAAAAATATAATCAAAGCAAATAAATGACAATTTTATTGATGTTCGTCGTTTCGAATTCAACATCAGGCCTTCATCATTGAGCTTTTCTTACGCCTCAAAGTAAGTCCAAGACGGTCCCTAGCACCGGACTGAGTGGAATTCATTGTTAAGTGTCGAATAATGCTACATCAATGACAAAGTTTTGCCCATTGATGCAGGATCGTAAACAAACATGAAAGTAACTGGCAAAATGGTATTATAGTAGCTGTGATCTGTTGACCGACAAATGGACTAAAAGGAGACAGTCAAAACAAAAAACACTGGACACAAATCGAGTTTTTTTGCAAGAAAACTTGGCATAATAAAATTATCAGATGAAGGCATATAAACTGATAGTCAGCATCATAATTAGAAATTACAAACAATTACAACAACAAAACAACAGTTTTTACACGTATTTCGGTTTATTCATGTTATTGGCTTCCGTATTTTTTTATTTTATGAGCACTGAAGAAACATGAATTGCAGAAATGCGCGCATGCAGAAACAAAATTCACAGTAACCTCGGTATTTTGTTTAAAAAAGTATGATAGTGTATCCATATGAGATACATAGAGCTGTAGGATGTTCTCTCAAGAACAAGTACATGTACACAATACCTGAAGTTTAAAAAGGGCATACATGTGTACATCTGCCCCAAGGAGAATCTGTATGTTCATTTTTTTTCGATCATGTTCTTGATCAGTGTTCATTATTTTGATGATATCATTGAATATATGATCATGAACAGGATTTTCAATTCAAACTATCATTACCTAAGCTTTGATCATTTCAGTTCAAAAATTGCTGTTAAATGTTTATTTACCACAAAAATAGACTAAAATATGATTGATATTCTTAACATGATCAAGATTTTAATTTTATTATGAACACCTCTATACAGAAAAAGATATGCGACTTCCTGAACATAATCATTATACATAATCAAAATCTTAAAAAGATCCGAAGTAGAAATTTATTAAATAAATATTTTTTTAAAATTAAGTAAAAGAAAAAATTCAAAAGTAAGAATTACATGGTGTATGTACAGTATCATTACTCTGATAAACAAGGTTGAACGCCTCAAATACAGTTTTGATTTTAGGGAATGGAGTTACATTGTACATAGGAATTGGTGCTGGTATTGGTGCAGCTGCTTTGCTTTTCATAGTCATCATGATACTGTTTGTCAGGTATATAGCATATTAGTTGAATTTTAAGTAATCACCACAAATGTTCATTGAAAATTAAAAGTAATATTTTCCGGGTAACAGATGAAATCTACCTTTGATGGGATGACATGGCATAATAAAAAATTCGGGGTATATGTGTTTCCATTGTATGTGGAAGTGGAAGTCAATCTTCAATTGCATTCGTACATATCCGAAAACTTATGTCTCTTCAATGTAAATCAAATAAAAATATTTGGAAAACCATAAACAAAAAAAAAATTAAAAACTGATTGAACAGTAATAACCAAAAAGGTCTAACAGAAAAGCCAAAATCAGCTCAAGACAGAGCTATGCAAGATAGAGATACTCCTTAGTTTTAAGCATTTTTTTTTTCTAAAATTTATATACTGAAATTTTCCTGATGAAATCGGTTTTTGGGTCAGCACTTAAGTACTAACTACTGGATTGGTGAGTAGCCTCGTTGACTAACAGTCCGTCAGCAGAGGCATCGGCCCAGTAAAATGTCTAAGTCCACAAAGCATAGTACACGATACAATTATTTTTTGTCTATATTATTTTTGTTCATATAATTAATGGGTTCAATAGGCCAGTATTATAGGAACAATTGTGGAGCAGAGGACAGTTTACGTTTTGCTGCAGCGTCATTCTTCTCGAAATTAATCTATAAATGTTGTTGTCATTGTGATATGAATTTGTTGAATTTGTAAAAACATGTTTTCACGTTACTATTAGATTCGTTTTTTTTGTCTTTAAGCTTTAAAGTATTTGAAAATGGATCACTAAATGTCATTTTCAATATTATCCCTGGCATAATGTATTAGCCCTCGATCCATATTAGCCCCCTTGCCTTATATTGGAGTGTACAGTTAATGCCATGAGAAATCACGTTATATTCTGCAGTGTAAAATTATTATCTACCTGGAACCTGAAGAACATATAACGTAAGCCGTGATATCATTTGTTTATTTCGGCATCCTTTTACTGTGGCTGTTCATAATTGAGAAGAAGATGTACACAATTTGTTTTATAATCGTTCTACAACTGTTTTAGAAAGACTCGACGTCATTAGTTTAGTTTTAATACTTTTTCAGTTTTTTCTTTATAAACACATCTTGTGTCAATGTTGTTTTGTTCATTGGTATAGAAAACACCACCTTTCTTTCTTGATGTAGTGAGATAAATTGTGAAGGTCAACGATTAAGAAATGACATTATTAATTTCGCAACATGGATGAAAAATCAAATTCAAATACGTGGTGCTTGTTTTGAAATGATCGTATTGAAGAAGTGAAACAATAAGTGTTATATATATATATTCAAAGAAAAAAATAAACAGTACAATGAATACATCGCCACACTTATACCAAAAAAGTGAAAAGGGAAAATCTGAAACCCAAATCGCAATAACATGGAATTAATATTTATCATAAATTAAGACAAACTTACAAAGACAAAATAAATAAACAAAGTAAAGGTTACTCATCAATTATTGGCTACTGGGCCATTCATAAGAATTTTTCAAGAAAGGTTGTTCTTATTGAACAAATAATTTATCCCAAAACAAAGGATGAAAAAACACCAACTTACAACATTCATAAATTAATACAAGTCTGTGGCCTTTTTTGAATGATAAAGGGACATTTTACACTTATCATGAAACCAATATAATGTAACAACGCTTTCGAAATTATTATATTAGATATTAGTGATTATATTTATAGCAAGAATAATCATTACTATTATTATTATTATTATTATAATTAGTTATTATTATTATGAAGTTACAGTCTAATAACTAATTATTTTTATCTTTTAGAAGTAAATCTAGACGTAATAAAGGATATGGCAAAGCGGAAACAATACCTAATGAACAAACACAAGACAGTGATGGTAATGTTGAAGATGGTCTAAAGGATAATATTTTGTACAAATCGTACGACCAATACTATAGTATCACCAATCTGACTTCAAAGGAACAAACAAACACTAGCGGTGATAAAATAGACGATTACAGTGAAATCGATGATGGAAGAAATCAACGACAATGTAAATCGAATGTAACAGTAGACAATTACAACACAATTGAAATGGAACCGGAAAGAAATCAGTTCGAAATTGAAGGTGCTTACAGTTCAATTCAAGAATCTGACCCTAAAAGATCTGACGAACAATCCCCATCAAGCACTGATTTGGCATCAGATATTGAAATCGACAATGACAATATAGTAGAAATGCAATCTTCAAACGCAACTGGCGTTGTTGTTGGCGGTAACCTTATTGATATATCAGAGGACAAAACCACAAATGATGGAGATACCTTGGGTGTCAGAAACAATTTTTATGCTGTTGTGGATAAAACTGGAATATTCCCAAACACACCTAATGGAATTTCTGACAAGAGCAATTCAAATGACTATACAAGTAAACCCGATCAAACATACGCAGTTGTCGACAAATCTGGAAAACAATCAAACTCTAATGAATCCGATCCCAAACTTGCGGATTCATCGGAAACGTATGCTGTAGTGGACAAATCCCGTGGACAAACAAGCGCTGTGAAGCAAAGAAATGTCAATGGGGGCATGGATTCAGAAGGAAATGATACAAATACCAAACGGAACATCACAACTGACAATTTAAGTAAACCAGGATATTTGTCTGATAAAATGAATTCATAACAACAAAAAATTCTGATTATGACGAGATTGAACTGAAATCTGATAATTTAAGTGGCAACTGTAATGTATCAAATGCACACA